>NQII01005847.1:120938-146941 GCA_002778355.1 Clitarchus hookeri | reverse complement strand
TAACACGTTAAACCACGTGCACGGTGTGTAAACTGCTTGTAGGAAACAGTTGAAGTTTCAACTTTATCACTCTCGTTGAGTCATTGTAATTAGTTATGCAACAAAAGTAACGAAGAATTAGATGGTTACTTATAAAGTGATATCTTATAATTTTTGTTGATTTAAATTATGATAACATCGATTAACTAGTAAAGTCATTCTTTAATTATACACAGGCGCACATATTAAATAGGAATTAAGAAACAATTTGATTAAAAAACACATACGTTGAACATCAACGAACTATTTCTGTTCTCGCATACAAATTTAGTTTTTTACTTTTTAAATNGAAACAATTTGATTAAAAAACACATACGTTGAACATCAACGAACTATTTCTGTTCTCGCATACAAATTTAGTTTTTTACTTTTTAAATGAAGTAACGCTGATTCAGATATTTTACACACAGTAAACTAATAGTAGTATTGTAATTTTGAATTTAGTTTGCATGTCTTCAGTTTAAAAATTGGAAGACAAAGTTAGGCGAATTATGTGCATCATTGCAAAAGGAAAAATTATTATTTCATATATTTAACATCTGCTGCCGTCATACGCTGCCAAATGTAACACAGAATGTCAATGATCTTGTTGTTTAGCTATTTACCAATTGTGTTTCAGGGAATGTTAGTTTTATTAATTAATAATATTAAGACTGCGGTATAACTTCTCAATGTTTTTTTTTTTCAAGTTTGAACCCAATTTCGAAAAAAATCTCTCGAAGTCGTTCACATTACCACGTAGTAAGCTTTGTCTCCATTTTTGACAACTTTTACCGAGCGAGGTGGCGCAGTGGTTAGACTTTGGACTCGAATTTGGTAGGACCTGGGTCCGAGTCCGGGTCCGGCCAATGTGATTTCGGTTTCCCGAAATCACTCCAGACGAATGTTGGGATGGTTCCTTACTACAGGCCATGGTCGATTGGTCCCCATTCCTTCATGTCTTCGCAACTTGCTCCGTCTGTAATGACCTTGTTGTCGACGAGACGTTAAGCCCTACCCACCTACCTTTGACAACTGTGTCACAAAATTCGTGGTGTGCCGTAACAATGCAAGTATACGCAAAGCTTGCATCATCGTTATCTCCTAGTGGGAGGAGCTCTGCGAGTTTATCCAATACTTCGAATTTATTTAGCATGTTATTCGTTGTTGTATTTTTAAAGTTTATTCACAGGCACTTTTTGTAATAATTGCAATCATTGACTTAATAAATATTACAAATAATTTAAAACTATATTTTGTGTATTTTTCAAAACACAGAAACTTGTATTCATTCATTCTTTAGAACGTTAGTGAGATACAGCGTATGAAATGGGTTGGTGTTATTGCTTCCTTAAATATGCCTGCACTACAGATATGATGAATGCTCTTACACATTACTACAATGATTATATATGCAGAACTACAATGCATATTGCATGCATATCACAAACACTATGGTTTCAAATGCACATTTACTCATAATACTGGTACCTTGTTTATTATTCAAAATTATATATATATATATATATATATATATATAGAGAGAGAGAGAGAGAGAGAGAAGCAGAAAGAGGAGCTGATCTCAATAGTTTGTTAATTTTGGTTCATTCATAAGAAATTATATGTAATTTCTCTAACACTTGTTTCATTGAACATACTAATTATAAACAATACACACGTGAAAGTACTTAGTATCACAATTTAATGCTTCCATCATGGAATTAACTCAAAACCATGCATTTATGCCTAGGGATGGCAAATATCATTTTAACAAATTAACAATGTTCGCACTAAATGACGTATGGGTATTAAAAATAACACACTAATATTTATTTTGAAATATTTGATCATTTTGTAATGGCCTACATGTAAATACTTTAATATTACCAGATATTTCAAATTTGAGATCTGTTTATGCATTAAATATTTGATACCTTGATTAAGGAATCACACATTCTTGAATTAAATTATATTTTTAGATGCATACGTAAAGCGGATGAAATGATGTGTTAGAAAGATACTAAGCAAGGAAGAAGTTTTGGAAATATTGGTAGGTAATGAATTTGCCCAAAAATGTACTGCTGGACATGGAAATCGCTACATGCACTTTCCTTACACGAAAATTTATTAAACCATCACAGGCTGATATATAATACAAATGTACAGTGGCTAGTCCTTCATGCATAGGTGGTATGTTGTTTAGCATCCGCAAAGCACAAGTTCAATGTGGGGTAAAGCTTTCTCTCGCGACTATACAGGCAGCATTGCGTCGTTGGATTCCATCATACAGGTTGCAGCTAGTATTCCAAGGCACATTCCACCATGCTTCCTGCAACTGCACCCGTAGTGCCAGTGCTTGGACAGGTGGTTGATAGCGGAGCAAACGTTGCTCAATCATGTCACATAGTTGTTTAATAGGTGACAAATCTGCAGCCCTGTCAGGACAAGGAATGATTTCCACATCTTGCAGAGTCTATTGGTGATGCGAGCTGTATGTGAAAGGGCATTATCTTGTTGCATGGAGTCGTCGGGTATGCTGTGCACAAATGACAGAAAATGGGGTTGCAGAACCGTATTGACATATCGCTGTGCTATCTCAGTGTCTTCAACAACACAAGACGTGACCGGGAGTCATAACTGACGGAATCCTGTACTATAACACCTGATGTCTGGGATGTATGGCGTTCACGAATCACTACAAGATCACTGAATTGCCCATTGCGGAGCCAAACCCTGCTGCGACCATCATCTGCATTAAGACTGAAGCGGTACTCATCGGAGAAAACATTGCATTGCCATTCCTCTGCCAAATGTTGACCTTCTTGACACCATTGACGGCGTATCGCGATGTCGAGGGGTCAAAGGCAAATGGCGCAGTGGACGCCGTGCCTCTAGACCAGTCTCATTAAAACAGTGGCGAATGGTTCTTGTTGAGCCTGGAAAATACAGTGCAGGCTCACAGACTGCAGGATCTCTCTGTATGCGGTTCCATATTCTGCTACTGCATGTCGGCGGATAAAACTACCTTCTCTATTTGTAGTGCTTTTGGCAGGACCAGTAGTTACTCTACGTAAAATACGACTTGTATGTATCCACGCCTGCATTCATTGTCATGTGGTGACTGCACGGCCGAGATTAATGGCTGCACGATGAGCCAAACATCTGGCTTCGTGCAGTCCGACCTTACGACTCCGTTCAAATAGGTCTTGGTGGTGATAATCTTAGCTAGAATGACGCTGTTGCACACTGATCTGCCTCTTAACGTGCATACTGCTGCCTTTGCAGCCTGTTGTATGGCCCTTTTAAGCCTTGGGTACTGGCCACAAGCGCCTCCTACATCACTTTAACTATTTGCACTGTGCAGTTGGTACTGTATGTGGTCTTTATTTTATTCCAAATGGATGACACCTTATGGGTGTAGCGATTTACACATCCAGTAGTATATATTGTTTTTGGAATCACAGTGTTCAACATTGTGCAGACATGCAAGTGTTTTCTGAAACTGATGTATATAATGTGGTCCAGAATTAATTTGCCAAACTCCAGGAGGCGATTCCTTGTGGAAAACAAGGTGGGGTATACATTGACAATACCATCATGTGGTGAATATTAAGGGAGGTACGCTGTGTTGAAAATAGAGTTTTGAAATACGTAAATGTAAATATCGCAGGAAATACTTGAGATGGAGCCATCAAAATAGGAATGGTGTTTCACGAATCGGAGATCGTAAATATGTGTAAATTTGGTTGGTCAAATCGTCCTCCTTCATTGCGTAAGTAGGGGTAGTCACCCTCTTTTCGCAGGGGACTTTGGAACACTATGCGTTAAAGAAAAAGTTGAGGCAAATTATGACCCACCATGACACAATGAAGACAAAAAGTCCTCTTGTCCGAACTCGCTGCAGTGAAACATTTTCGTGAAAACGCCACTCAAAGTTTCGAAGGTGCGGTGGCACATGAAGTATTGTATATGTTGTATAATTCAACGTGTAAAAGTACGTAGTGACCTACTTATGTTAAGTGATATATTAATGTATGCGTAAGCGTGCGAAGTAAAAGATAATTTGATAGTTAATAGGTAAGCAGTAGTGTTGGAAAGGTACCCGATTTTCTCTATTTTCTATGTTAAACAGGATACATGCAATAATAATAAATCAAATATAAAATAAGTAGTGTATATATTGGAAGTCTGGCACAGTGTATTTTAAATGGGAGCTGTGAGGTTGCGATCATTTTAATGCACCATAGTTTCAATCACCCACCTGGGTTTGCTTTCTGTCCTCTAAATTCGTTAACCTGCACCTAGGTGTTTATAGGATTTTCAATTGATATTAATCAAAATGTCTACATGTGCAAAAATTGTTGCCCTAAAACACTCCAAAATACGTCGTTTACAAGGGTGGTCATTTAATGCCATAGAGATAGGAACACTGAGTGGCTGGCGTGCCTTGGTATTGTTTTATTTCATTCATCTATACATGTGGTTTAATTGTGTTTTATCATGATACGCCATTTTACACTGACTAGGTTTCCACAGACAGTCCTCATAGCGAATTGTCAGCCGTCTACTGCGACACATGCATTATGTAACCCAGTAGGGTTCGTTATAATCGTATCGCAGGCACCTGTTATCCTTGCGACGAGTTTATTTGATGTGTTGTCTTGCGCATCTTTATGTAACCCCACAGGTGGAAGTCGAGCGTTGATAAATCGGGGAAGCATGTAGGCTCTGAATGTTGTATAACGAGGAACTGTCGTACACTACGAGCATTGTGAGGTGGTACTTAATGAGCCCGCCTGCCTGGAGCTATTTTACACGTCTGAGGCAGTGAAGCATGGGGGGGCGATAAGGGCTACACTGCCACGCGCATCAAGTGCGCCATCGCACCTATGAGCAAAGCTCTGAACTGGCGTGCAGTGTTTTCGTCCTGAAACGTATACATATGGGACTTTGGGAGGTGACCCTATAATTTTATTGGCGGAAAATCTTTAGGAAGGGTTAGTGCAGGGCCACTGACGTGTATATCTTGAGGTACAGCAGTAAGCTGTTTTAAGCTGTTGGAACGCTCTAAAATGGTGCTTTTAAGCACACAGCAGGCTGTAAAGTAATCATCAGGCCTCGTCTAATGTACTAGTTCGTTTTGTAGATCGGCACATCGGATTCTCGTTTAATAGTTTCGTGGGTAAACGTTTATTTCTTACACTCTGCAATGCAATTCAAGCACCAGGTAGGTGGACCCCTTAACACTATCGTGCTGAAGCCATATATGACGATGTACCAATAGCGAACATGTCCTCCAACATCTTGGGTAGTTTTTATTGCTAGAATGTTCGTACACACAGACTTCGAAACGCATTGATAAGATGTATAATTATAACAAATTGTCATTGACTATGNGGTGGCGCGTAGGTTTTAAACAGTCCACATATGGCTGGTCCGGCTGCTGTACATAGGGTACAGTAACGATAGAATCATGCTTTATCTGTAGAGAACGATGACCTGTGAAACACCAGATCACGAGCTGTGAGCTGTAGAAAACAGGAAGAACAAATTGCTTGTGGAGAGAGAGCCACGTATGTCCATTGCGTGGAATTTATTTCTATATTACGAGTATAGGAGCTGCTCTTTCAACACAGCCAACAAAGTCTTGTGTGAAGAACCCGCCTAATCGGCAATGCCACGGATGCCGGTACATGAAGGTAAGTACATCTCTACCCAACCCTAGTAAATACTTTATTATTTACCTACCATAGGCTCTATAGTTTGGTAGCAAACTCCCATTTTACCGTATGCGTCGGTCAATCCTCGCGAAAGTGATGTTGGTTGGGTGTTGTCTAGTAAAATATTTTTGCTGATGCTGAGGTGCAGCTACTGTGTCACGTAATTTGGTTTCCTAGAAATAAAAATCATGTCAATGAGATCTGAACGATTACTTGTCCATTTTGACTACGAGATGTGCAGTGAAAGACAGAATTAGACTTAACTTTTGCTGACTGGTAGCGGTTGCAGATGACGCATGCGCACACCATGGAGTAGATACAGTAAGTACTCTGAGACGTATTGGAGTGGCGGTTCCTTTAGTGTGTTTACCCATTCGCTGATTGGTGACGCAGGGCTCTGGGAACAGACCTTTTATCTGATTGGTTACTGAGTGATTCAAAAAGTTCCCTATTGGCTGAGTTGCTGGCTGGCAAGTAGGTTATATCAGGTGCTGATTGGTGAACGACGTTCCGATATAATACTGGCCAGTGACGACATTTTGCTTAAGTGTGCGGCCGGAGTTCGCGGAATAAGTGTCTGATCCGCCTCTGTAAATCTAAGTACTTTGTGATGATACTGCAGTGTAGTTTGCTGAGGTTTGGTATCGTCGGTAGTTCAGTCAGCAACACGTTCAGCACATAAGTCACGCAGGTTGCGTACCACCAAGGTATTTTACAGAAACCCATGCGCAACAGTGTGGAAGTTTGTTACAACAAAGCAACCTTTCTCGTACATTCAAACCTGATGATAAATAATACGTCTTGAAAATTCGGTAAATTCTCAGAGGTACAACATTTACGGCGATAAAAGAATGGAAACTTCCAATCATCTTCATGAGGTTGGATGTTTGCAGTTATCGAGTCAGGTGTTAATTTCATTATTTTAATTATATATCATTTACATTCGTTTACTTTTATTTCTAATAACTTTCGATATCTATAAACAAACGAAAGTATTTTATTTTACTTTTTTTTCTTAATATATACTTAGAATCATATATATATAACATGTATTTGTATTTTACTTTCCATGCATAATCGTTTTCCGGCCTTTGTAACAGAAATAAAGGTACATTTTTAACATGACGCATGCATTGGTAACTAAACTTAAACAAACGCAAGTCGACTACAAGTGCGATATCCATGCTGACCGTCAAAAACACACGGCTCTTGCATAGAACTGACGCCAGGGTACCGATTTTGCGAAACACTATCACTTAGCATATCAGTCAGCAATTAAGAAGGGGTGGGGATATATAAAGTACCAATCACGTGAGAGGGAGCGTAGAAGAAGTTATAGGATGAACTGCAGGTGCGGGTATGTCTCTTAGGCTGTTCCACTATGAGAACCAGAGAAAACCTGCTCCCTCTACTATCGTAAACTAGGGAGTAGGCAGTGTTGGCAGTGAGTGCTCAGAATCTCGACACTTATTTGTTTTTTTTCTGCTACCATAAAATATTCTGGAAAATTTTGTCGACTTCTTGCAGAAACGCAGGAAAATGACTAACATACAAATTTCGCATGGTCCCGAATATACAGAAATTCCACATATAGTCTATTCGCGGTTTCTTCACACTTTTGGAACAAAATCATTAAAAAATTACCCCATGTATAATGTGTTTGGTAGTCTCCTAAACATCTAATTTATCAAAACCGTTTTATACTTGTGTTAACATAAATTTGGTTCAATTGAACTTTTGCTTACAATTAATCCATTATGAATAAAAAGTCATAAAATAGTTGTGTTGATAATGCCTAGTAAGGAATAGTTTTTATGCATAATATTATTAGAGTGAGAGCGCACGAATGCTGTGCGCTGCCCTTTTGGTGTATTTTTGTAGACTCTATGAAGCTTTGTTTGCATGAGGTGGGGGAATATCCTATAAGTAGAACTTAAGTAGGGCTTCAGAAAAGTTGGAAATAACAGTGAAAAGAATATGAAAAGTATGTTTAATAGAAGTATGTATCTCAGCGGTCAATTAAAAAGGCCTTGGGTTAACCAGTTCAGTACCGAATAAGTTTTATAGCTCAAGTGTTGCAATCGCATTTTTTTTTTCTGTGTGCTCTGCTTTTGTCGAGCGTGCTTCTGGCAACCAGTGAACAACGTTATGCGTGAAAGTTGGTGGCAGCATTAACCAATCACAGATGAGAGAAGCCGAAACATCAACAAATACAATTTCTCACAAGGAAGACGCTCAAAAAATCGCTGCTGTCTGCTCGTCGTGCACAGTGCCAATCAAAAACATCCTTCATGTGCAACATGTCCTGGATCGTGGGTACGGGAACTGAAACGGTTAAATGCAGTGACGGTAAGACGGCCACAACACGTTACCCTGCTTGTTGAAACTGGCAGTTGGCCACACGTGTCTCGTTGGCAGCAGCTGTTCGGCACTGCTGCCCTCCTCCAACTACGCCTCACACTCTCACGAAGGCCGTGTACTTGGTCAGCAGTGTTGACACAGGCGCGCCGCTGAGGGTTACGATCGCCGTTTAACCTGTTACCAGCCCTGCCGCCAACCCGTGGACACCCCTTATCGCGCGGTCATGTTGGACCAGGCTCGCCGGCAAGGGATGGACTCGTCCAGCCTCTGCCCTCAGCAGCAGTGTGATCAACATTACTCACATCGACTACATCTTGCTACACGGCTGCAAGCGGCGTTTCGTATATCTAGCCCACTTTTACAAGTATAGAACACTTTTAAGATTAACACGCGTAGAAAAAATTCCTTAACACTTAAAAAAACTACCAAGAGGGGAAGAAAGTACCCTTCTCGTAAAAGTTTACACTTCAACGTAAACACAGAAAGACGCAGTGATTTTGGCAGCGAACTAATACATGTAATTCTATATCTGTGTCTTTTAAAGCACGTAATGATTAGATTTGTGCCAACCGGAGTGTATTTTTTGTGTTTTCAAGTAGTTATTTGGCGGAATATGTGAGTAATTGCAGGAACATAGTCGAAAGTGAAGTACATTTTAAAATTCGGAATAATTAATCACAGTGGGTGCAAATTTGAATCTAAGCAGGTGCTGAAATTGTTCTATTCAACTGTGAACGCGATACAGTTTGGAATTATACATTTCGCTGCTCTGTAAAGCGGTCTTCATGATTAAAACTCGTGATTTATGTGTAATCTGAACATATTATGTGAAGTCAGCGTAGGCAAAAAGTAGTGCAGTTGCCTTTTTTAATGAGGAGTTATACTGTGTCTGGAGAAATTAAAACTAATTTGTTTTCTGACGTGTTTTAAATGGCAATTCTAAACGAATAATGGGATTTCCTTCAGGAAATACTGAGGTCTCCAAAATTTTGGTAGAATTTTTCTTCGTCGACGGGACCGTATTTTTCTACGCAGGCGTACACTTAAAGATAGAATATGAATATAATATTCAAATGTGAATTAAATTTCGAAAAACTCTTAAGGTACACAACTTAGCTTCAAATTTACTATCATTTCCCAAATAACTCGACAAAGAATTACTACACGCATAATATTGTTACAAGACGCCGGAGAGGCGTATCCGAGTTCGTGAGAGATGGAGGTTTCAATAAAAATAAGAGCTAAATTTTACTATTTATTTATTCACGCAGCAATTATTTACAGCATTAAATTACCCATATCCACCATCACTATTTTTTTTTTCCCAGTGAGCGCAATATTCAATGTCTATTTCAATTCTAATTAACGTCTTTCTCAATGTCTCTATTTTTATAGTCAATTACCTCATACTCATCACTAACACACATTCAGTCCGTCTGTTGCCTTCATTTGTAATTTATTTCACTCACGCATCTAGTCCGATAGTCCAGCCTGCCAGTTGAAATCTTCACTGCTGTGATGCTTGCAGTCGCAGATTTTCCTTCCGCTAGTTAATTCTCTCGCTCGTCTTCTATCGCTAAAACTCTAGCCACTCATCCGCTCATTAACTGCCGGCTCGGAGAACCGACGCGCTTTCTATAGCCACTGGCCTTGACCTGAAAGGTTCGCCGCACCCCGAGTCTAGCTGAGAGAAACGAGGTCAGTAATCCAGAGCAATCTTCAGATGTCTCAATGACACCCGATACCCAAGGTCAGAAGCGGCACGCGCCCTGATAGGCATAACAGGCACGTTTTGTAAACATTCTTTTATGAAAAGCCGCTGCCTCTCCGGTTGCAACTGATAGCGCTCGCGTCAATTAATCATCCGTGCATCGCACGCTCACAGAGCGGCCACCTATAACAATATTTAAAAAATTAATGTTGGCCTATATTCATTACGAAGAAGGTAATGGACATTACATGAATTACTTGAATATGATAAAAACAGTCTGAAAAATGTTTATTGGCACTCCCTTTGTAGCATTTTAAGGTAGAGAGAGGCCAGCAATAACAAAACAAATGAAAAATTCAAGTTCGCAAGTCATCAACGAGGTAAAAGTTCCAAAAGCTCATTTGATTTTCTTTGGGTACTCCTTCCCTCCCCGTTACACTTCGCTGCTACTTGTTAGGGTTTTATTTCACGTAATGCTTTCGAGATCCAACCAATGACTGCTGATCCAAATTTCTACAATTAGACACATTAAGAGTGGCTTTGTTTGAAAACATTTAATTTCCTTTTAGTAATATGTCCTACAGTGGTGTGATTTTAAGGCTGTCCGCAAAATAAAGTAATAGCTGGAGCGACAAGGATAGCTTGTCTTTGTAATATGAAGAACGTGTATAATATTGTCGTCATTTGAACGTAAGAAAACTTCACCAACGTTTTAAGCTTGTCCTAGTCTTCATCAGACTCGCCTAGTGGAAAATATTTTAAAAATACTCTAAGATAACGGGAATAGTATCGAAAAATCACAATTGTACGCTGTGGCAGCGTTTAAAGCTAAGTTTTCTCAAAGCACAGGCCAATAGGTCATACTGGTTACTGACTCACACCGGAAAAAAAAACGTACACGGGAACAGGAAAATGCGTGGAAAAAAAGACAAGTAAGCATGAGAAATAACCTTAAAATCTTATATATGTACTTAGATCAAATAGCAGCAAGTAAGCAAATATTAAAAGAAAATCTTTTAATGCCTTCCCCCGCCTCCGAACCGTCTTCGTTTCTGGTTATACAAAAAGTTTTCAAAACAAGGCAGTCAGCAAAAACCAAGTGACATAAAACCTGTATTGTATAAAAAAAATAAATCATATGAATGTATATATATATATATATAATATTTGAGGGCCGAAAAAGTTTTTAATTTCAATCTTATTGTGCTGGTAAACGAATGAAAATGAAATGTTTATTAACTATATTTATATATGTTTGCAAAGGTTAAGAAACTGTAAATACATAACATTTCGAACGGATACCATTTGGGAGGTTGACAATACATGAAAGGGGACGAAGTAAAAGAGAATGCGCTAAAAAAAAGTGAAAAGTTGGTGTTTATAGTCGCACGGTTGGGACTGAAAGCTTTAAAGGGGACGGGACACCACTTGATTGTAGTGTGCTCCAAACCTCTCGATTGCCAGCGGTGATTATAGATTGCGTGTCGTAACAGCTATGGGGCTCGACACCACATTGGTCCGGCCTCTTTAACAAATACGCACGATACTCTAGAGAGCACGGCTGATAGAGAATTCAACTGATAATGAAGTTTTTATCCAACTTTAAGCAGGCTGAGCTCAAAACAACTGTGATTTACAGACGCATACACACTGTGCATCTACCCACATCAGTAATTGCATTGTTCTGTAATTAAAATGCCTCAAATATGCTGTTATAGTCGAATATGCGCGATCTAAGCAGCTTGCACGGAGAAAAATTACTCTCAAATGAAATTTGTTGGGCGCAAACAAATTAATTACTTGTGTAAGATCAGTAAAATATTTTTTTGCAGAAATCAAATTATGTTCTAATATGGTTGCCCTAAACTTTTAAGATTATGTTTGTTCCGCTAAATATTTGGACGACTTTACGAACATTACAATTTCGTTTGTAACAAATAAAAAAAGTCATGACCGAGAATCGAACCCGTACTGTCTGCGACTTAAAGATGGCTACCAAGTTGGCAATTGAGAGGATTATAATGTTTTTAGATATGGAGTGAGTCAAATACACGACAGCTACATGTGTATATTATATATATATATTCGAGTTTACTTATTCAATTTTTGTTTTCTGTTGAAATTGTTTTATTGGACTATTTGTAACAGTATCAGACATTGCTAAATACATTGAAAATACCGCTACAATCCTAATTGTCACAGACATTTTAAACAAATTTTCGAGTTGTATATTCGAAACAAGACAAATTAACTAATTTCTATATAGTCAATCAAATAAATTCAGGTACTGGATAAAATTAATTTTGTTGCATCACAAGTTTGGTTACAATAATCCTTATATTAAATTATTTCCGCTAACCACATACGTATATACTTCAAACAAAATATTTATTTGAATTGACCATGTTTATGGCAACTAAACCAATTAGTTTGGCGTCTATTCAAAAACGGTTTTGTGTGTGTACTAAATATTTGTAGACGATCTCGGAATAACCAAATATAGGTTTGGCTCACTAAGTTGTTTTAAATGCTTGATTTGGCTCAAGGAAACTAATGCAGATGTTCGGGGCAAACGCAGATGATTTGTGTGGACGAAATATTATTCAATGTAAACAAACGTTTTTAATGCAAATTTACTTGGTACCTGGGACTAAATATTTCTCGCAGTGCAAAAAACATATAAATATTTAGCACTAGTAAAATTATGTATCGGAGCAGAGTTATATTGGGCCTCCTTTCACCTCCTCTGAAGGCCACTTGATGCGAGCAGCAGAATGATGCCGCAAGCAATACTGCTACAAAAGGAATGCACGGATCGCGAGACGGATGGCGAGTTAGCCCAAGGAATTTCAGAGAACATCGGGATGTCTGGAATTCAGCGGTAGGTATCGTATAGTAACAAGAGCAGCTGCTAGAGGTAAATATCTCCGAAGGCATCTTGGGATGCAGCTGTACTAGTAAGTTAACCTGTAGGAGATTGGATGCATACCAGCCACCGTTTATCAAGAACTGCATAAGTCTGCATAACTTCAAAAAATGAGCTGACGTTGAATGAAGAATATCCTCGTGGTTCCAGTATTTGCTGTTTCACGGTTATTCCAGCACTTTTGAAGTCAGTTTAAAAAACGTTATACCCGTAACTGCTTATAGTTAATATTAACAGTGACTTGGTATCATGTACAGAAAGAAAAGCCCGAAATCTTTGCAATAATTAATCATATATCCACTTAATTCATCACCTGGACGTTTCCTAAAGAGTGCGTGGGCAGGCCTTCGATATACATACCGTTTGAAACCGCCTTAGTTCTGGAAGTGGTAGTTATGACAGCGATATATGATATATATTTTCCCAGAATGATGTATGCCAGTATCATAATTTTTGCGCAGCAATGAAATATACAAAAATTAAGGCGTAAACATAGCTGTACAGAACTACATCACTTTAACTAAACCCTTGCTCACAAAGTTCGTAGAAACCATTATCTAACATTGCCCTCTTATGTTTTATCTATACTGGCGTCCAAAATTTGTAGACTTAAATTAACACGTTTAATATTCATTAATCTTTTATTCGCTATTGAGTCAGAACTAAGTATGTTTCTTAAAACAAATTGTGTTAAATATTTACAAGAAAAATTAAACATTTAGTTTCATAACGCAAATAAAATTTATTGAGTAATGTAATGTAACTTGACTTTTATTAGGATCAAGAGTAATTTAAATCCTGATGTTTAGGACCTACGCGTAAATGCATACGTTATATAACCTTAGTACTCGTGTATTTTAAAACAAGCCTTAACGAAGTGTAAAGCATCCACGGATACCTACAGTAGGCTATATCAGACGCATTGCACAGATGTCCTCCAGTTCTCCGGGTAGAATGCGTTGTGCGTATTAAACGAGCCTGAGCGCCCCATCCGGCTAATGGTTCATCGATACCGAAATGTCGACGCCGTATCGATACCACACCGGTATCTATAGCCGGCAGCTAAGCGCAAGGAAATCGCGGTGTACTATGGGAACGATTCACATCTAGTATCAATAGCAGATTCACATGTACGCGAGGGAAAAAATGTGACCCGGGCATATTTTAAATGGGTAATATGCTTCAGAGGGAATATAGTAGAAGTTAATGCATTTATTTACTACCGTTATTTTGCATAATGACAAAGTTAATTTAACATCTTTACTTTATAGTTAACCACTTTTAATACTAGTAGTTGGGAAATGAAAATATTATTGCTCACTTTTACATCGTAACGTGTAACGTGTAAAACGTAAAGGCGAGACGACTCGTACGTACTCACTGCACGCAACAGTATACAACAATGGGATACACAAAATGTAATGCAAAATAATAATAATCTGAGAGAGAAAGGGGTTCTGTTTGCCTCTGTGTATATGAGAATGGCATTGCGACAGCGGCCGGCACTCGGTCGGCTCGCGTCGTTAGTAACAAACTAATCACGTTCGAGCATGTGCGTGTATTTATTGCGAGTCAGCTGCGAATTTTTATTTAGATTATTTATTTAAAAAAAACTTAAACAATAATTCTGTAGTCCACGCGAGCGGAGCCGCGGGCACAGCTAGTCAATTATAAAAAAATCACATTATGTGGTTCGGATACCAAATAATATTTAAATATCTTTCACTTATTATATGAGAGTAAGATACAGACATGCACTCCATTTGAAGATATCAGATTTATTTATCAATTTTGTAGAGGCCTAAATTTACTTTGTTTAATGTAGCAAAGGAAACTTTTTCCTAAAACAAAAGAACCTAGCTGAGTCATGCCACTGAATCTCAAGAATAATATATATGGAACAAACGTGTAAGAATTTTTCTCCGTGTTTCGGAGCTAGATTGCTGGCTTGACTTAAAGTGACTTTATAATGGCTCCCATCAACCTGTGTCTCAATATCGCGACGAGTCAAGTAACTTATCTAGTTGCTCCTTGTCTTCTCCCTATCCTCTGTTATATCTTAGTGCCGCATATGTCTAACCATACACACTGTCGACTGTTCGAAGTAAAGCGAGTCTTTTTTTTTTAATAAAACTTTGGAAATAATAATTTCCCGTCAACAGCATATATACTACGGTACACACTGGCAAGCTTTCTGTCATTTAAGTTTGAAGTGAAGCAAGTAAGACAGTTCGAAGTCTGGAGTTTGTATTGCGAGTGTGATATTTAAATTTATGGCTAATAAAACTTGTGATTTTCTATTTCTTACACATTACAGAGTACGAATCAGAATATTGGTACAGGTTTCAGTTTCTAACAATTTCAAGTTTTCCTTGACTGGCGAATTAAACATTCATTAAGTTCATGGTAATCTAAATTTTACACATCAAGTAAATATAAAAAATAAGGAGGAAAGTGGATCTGAAGGGCGCCCCCTACCAGGCGCTTGAATGGAGTTGCAGAGTGTTTGAAATCGGTTTTTTTTACGTAAACATTAAACGTGTCCCCATTGTAGCAATGCACGAAAAGAACCCACAAACTTCAGACGAGGTACGAATAAAACTCTCAATGCATCATTCACATTATAAATTTTATTTTCGAGCACTCCAGCATAGCTAAACACGTATTATTCAAACTGCTGTATCTCATAATATACTGATCGGAAACATGGGAAACTATTATAGGGACCTGCACTGAACCTTCTTACAGACTTTTTATCAATAAAATAATAGGGTTCGCCGCTGAAAGTCCCATAGGTACACGCAGCACAACGGAGACACTGTACGCCAGTTCGGCGCCTTACACGTAGGAGTGATGAGGCACTAGGTACGTGTGTCAGTGTCGCCCTTATCGCTCGCTTGCTTCTGAATCTCAAACGCGCTATAAAAAAAAGCTCCAGGGAGACGCGCTATTAAGAGGGCTTTATAAAGTCCCCAATTAACAGTGAACAGCCTATAGAAACTACTAGCGTACATATCGAGCATTTCTGCAAGAAATCGTGGAGGTAGGTTCAACTGCACTCAACTGTGAAAAGCACCTCTTATTGATCGTTCCGATGTCAACAAAACTGACTCGAAAAGAGATACATATATGAGAACAGGTTCTAAATATCCATAATTTAAATATTTCTTGCTGAATATTGTCTACAGTGCCCTCTCTTTCCGCTAGGTTTTTTTTTCGCACTCTCGCATGTACCCAATCAAAACTTGCCGGAGAGTACTCAACAAGTGAAATTATATCTTAGAAACCAAGTTCTCTTTAGTGAGGGTGGCTACGAATTTATCATGCATGCTCTAAGTTATTTGAATTTAATTCGGCTTATTAATTTCCCCATTTTTATACTGGTTGGGTGATAGGAGGGCTGCTTACTGACCTAGATCAATCGTCTACGCAAGAACGTCAAACCAAACCATTGCTAGCCAGGGATACAAAAACCAGAACCTCGCGACGTGTCGATCGTCTGCAGTGCAGTGCCAATGCTATTATGGAATTTAATTGGCCCACGCGACCGTGACGTCAGTGCTGACGAGCAGGGCAGTGCAGCGAAGTGCTGTGCTGGCGAAGCACTTCATTTTTTATCTCCGGTCGGCAGCCTATCAGCAGCCGGTCGACAGCAGGTCAGCACTCTATTTGTGATTGGCTAAGAAACGTACTTCGCAAAGTCGTGAGCCAATGAAATGTAGATTCGTAAAGCGCACGCGCGTGTTAAGTTTGGGAAACCCATAAACGATTTCGGTTATAAACAAATGCCTTTAGAAGCTAGTAGACCGCTCTTAATGTTGTATTAAATATTTATTTTCTTTGTGGCGGAAGCCGATTTTGACACCGAGCTGCAACAAATTGGTATGTGTAAGCAGTTATACACATTAAAAAACTCTTTAGGGAAATATTTTATGCTCAACTCATATGAACCCAAATATAAGTAAATGAGTTAAAATGTCTCGAGTTAAACTACGTAAAAAATATTAAAAATAAAAAACTGCGTGTGACTACACGGTATGTTTTTAAGGAAATAAACAATCAACATGTNAAACAATAAACATGCAATAAATATTCGCGTAATGGATGCAAATAACAAAAAAATACTCTGCGAACGTTGTGACACGTATTTCGGGTCGCAGGAACCTCGCTCACCAGCCGACCATCAGCATTTCCTTGTAGCACGTAGCAACTGAGGGATAGGCACTGCAGTCATCAGCACTGCACTGCACTGCAGATGATCGGCTCATTGTCGCAGGGCCTTTGTAGTGCCAGGGCAGCTCAACCTCGCGAATTTCTAAGCCACTTACGGCGCGGTAGTCCACCCGGAACTATTTGTGTGCGTTTGAAGCCCAGAAGCACATTAAGTGCCCCATCGCCGCCAAGAGCAAGGCTCATTAACGGCCCTGCCTGCCAAGCCGGTAGCAGCCAACTTCAAACGGCGAATCAATGTTAAACGAAATTCCTTCTCATTGCGTCAATTTTAAAGATACGTATTTCAAACAAAAATCTTTTGACACGGCTTTCTCAGAAAATATTGCTGTAAAAAATCATTTTTAAAAAAATATTTAAATATACTTGTTTATCTTTTTTTGTTATGTGTAAATTGCAATATTACAATTTAGAAAAAAAACATTAAACAAAACAATTGGGAAAATTTCTTAACATAGCAACATTCCTTAACAAATTTCACGTAGAATGCTTTTTGTTTGAGAAAGTTATCTTTAAAACTGACACACCGATAAGGAATTTCGTTTAACATTGATTCCCCATTTGAAGTTGGCGGCCGCCAGCTTGGCAGGCAGGGCCGTTAACTGGCGCGAAGTGTTCTCGTCGTGTTGCGTGTACCTATGGAACTTTACACAGTGAACCTGTCATTCCATTAATGCAAATTTTGTACCAAGTTTAATTAGAGGCTCCTATCGTAGTTTCGCTTGTGTCCGGGTAGTATGTTTTAAAATACAGCAGTCTGAAAAAGCCGTCTTTAAATATGTTGAAGGGCTCCACAAGGATGTGAGATATCTTGGAAATACAATTCCGCCCTCCTCTGGGGCACGTTTTCTTTTCGTAGGTAAACGTATTGGGAACATATTTAATAGTTTTCTTTAAAAAAACATATTTAAAGCATTTTTGCAGCGCAGTCCAAGCAGTAGATAGGCGACTGCATCGTTGTCATCGCCATAGGAGCGGCAGACGGCGCGTGCATTAGAATGAGTGCACCGAGTGACGAAAATAATTACACTGCTCACACAAAGTTTAGCATATTCCCCGTAGCTGCACCTTCGTGGATCCGAAGAATGAACTGACCAGCTTATTAGAGAATGCATAGAGATAAATAGAGAATGCGTGGTCCTTCTTCAAACGAGAGATTTAAAACCATGCACAACCGCCAATGAACATTCATGTTTTCAAAACAGCCGCAATTGAGGAGTGGGACAATTTGTCTCAGGAAATGCTTAATGATCTCGCTTTTGACATGCTTCGTCGGATACAAGCGTGCCTCAGGAATCGTGAAGGTCCTACACGTTATCGCTGTTTGTAAATGCATCTGAGAAGACTTTTATTCTGATATTGAAACTGATGTTTTTAAGTTTATGCCTTTCGTTTGTTTCATAGTGGTATGACGTAAAATAATATTATGTTTTTTTTGCCACTTTATATGCTACTAGCGAACAGCCCCGGCTTCGCTCGGGTACAATCGAGTTTTACAGTGATACACTAATAAATAAGTTGGGAAAATACAATTCATTTATGTGAAAACAGAATTATAAAATTATACTATGTTTGACTAGGTTTTTTACTGATTAAGGTAACCCAAAAGAAAGGAAATATTTTTTACCCGATAGCCAAGAAGTAGGGTATTGTTTATGGGGTGTATCTGTGCAACTATCGCGTAATTATTACATTTACACTTTCCAGCGTCGATGTATGGAAATCAAAACGTAAGTTTCATTAGGTTGTAGCTTTAGAAATACGTGTACCTAGTTACTACTTTTTGCGCTTGGCTGAAGGATCTTAATCNCTGAGGGATCTTAATCGATCACCAAAGTTAAGCAACGTTCCCAGCGGCACACATTTGGATGGGTGACCGTTTAGTGACATAACATCTGACAGCTTCAGGGCTTCGGATGGAAAGTTAAATATTCGGTTCCAGTTGTTATCGATTAATAGCAGTCGTTAAGTAATTTCAGAGATCCTTGGGCGGCCTGATAAACTCTGACACCAGAGGGAAAAAATATTTCAGTCACGTTCCCAGCCGTTGCAAAATTACGTTTTGTTGTTATTCCACAGGAACCGTACAATTTTTGTGGGATAAAAAGTATCCTATGTCCTATTCCAGGACCTAAATTACCTACATACCAAATGTAATCAAGATCCGTTCAGCCGTCATGGAGCTGAGTGGTAACAAACATACACTCTCAGACTTTCGCATTTATAATGTTAGTAGGATTAGTACAACATGAAATGTAAACTACATTTATTCATTACAACATCCTTGATTCTGATGTATGCTAATCCTTTTGTGAGCAGTGTAATAGCCATGGTGCATGTACAGCAAGAAGCGGCACGAATGATTGCACGATTAGCGTCATAGGTGGTGCGAATCAGAATTCAGCCACATAAATCCCACGCACGACGTAGTAGGGTGCCTACCAGAGGGATTATTTATTGCATGGGCTATTGTTCGTGGTGTAGGTCAAGTACTTTATATAATTTATTGTGTGTTGCAGATACAGGGGCACGTGGCAAAGGCTGTATACAACTAGCCTTGCTTCGCCAGATACCGAACACGGAGGTAAATAAAAATTAAAGACAACATAAAGGGGAAGTAGTTGTACATGGGGGTATGTAGAGTTGAAACAAACATTTCGGAGCCTAGCATACGTAGGGACTTCTGACGCCATCTAGATATAATCAATTAAAATATCAAAAAATTTTTGTTTCCAGGTCTTATTCTGCTAAAAATTGAAAAAATGACAGTGACTCAGAAAACAAATATAAACCTAGACTATTTCATGAACTTAGCGATCAACAACGTGTAGCGTGTTCGAGAAAAAAATGCAAGGAAATAAAACGATTCGTGCAAAATACTGAAACCAACGCGTAATACAGTTTATATGGATNTGCGAGACACGAACCGGAATGTATCTACGAACTGGATAGACTTACAGTCCCCCAGCTTTTTTTTTTTTTTTTTTTTTTTTACAAATTTTGGACATTGCTGATGGCGGTGTTTCCCTAGAATAATTTTTTATTTTCCGCAAATTCATGTTTAAATCAACGTTTGAAAAAATCTCTGTCCTTTACTGTGTGTATTTCAACGAACACGCTGACTTGAATGCTGCCTGTAAAGTTGGTAACAGGATTGTAAAAAAAGTTCCATGTCAAGGCATCGTATTATAAGTGTGACGTTTAAGTTTACGGACAGCGAATTTATTTAATTCAGTTTCTCTTCGTTTCATGCGAAGAAGTTTAAGAATTACTTTATTGGTAATATTTTTTATATTACAAACGATTTCAAAGTTACACTTGACTAACGCATGCATAAAGTGATGTGGTCCATGACAATGCCAATTTTTTATATAGCGGAATGATACAAAATGGGAGAAAAAAGTAGATCCTAATTAGGGCTTTCAAAATAAGTCACTTTAGCGTGAATAACTTTTATCAGGTTATCCGTGGGCAAGGCTTAATATATGCATATTTACAGAGTATGTCTCCTATTTTTCTACTGAGATAACATAACCGACAGTAAGAAGTCTATAGTCTATTCGCGGTTTCTTCACACCTTTTTAACCAAACCTTTGAAAAATCACCCTACGTATGACGTGATTGGTTCTTTCCTAAATACGCCGCGTATTACAAGCGTTTTATTATAGTGTTAACATAAAAGTCCCTTGGTTTTACATAAATATAACTTTAACTATTCTATCTAAAAATTATAATATTTCATGTATATTTTAAATAAATAAAAACAGGGAGAAAAAAGTTGTGTTGGTAACGCATAGTAAGAAATAGTTCTTACTCAAAATGATATTACATTGAGTGCGCACGAATCCGGTGCGTTGTCGATTTAATATTATGTTCGATACTTTCAAGCTTTGTTTGTATGAGGTGGGGGAAGTTCCTGGAAGTAGAACTTTGGCAGGGCTTCGGAAATGTTTGAAGTAACAGTGAACATCCTATATCATGTGAGCTGGCCTACAGTGTGCTGCGTCAAATTTGAAGTGGAAGTAGAGTGACCTCCAATGGAGCACTGCACCCGACTGTACAACACGGCAGAACTCATTAAAAAGTAGCACAAATACTACGAAAATGGTCAGAAAATACAATATATGTTGCATTTGAAAGAAGAATAATTTATGAGTTCTGCGTGCTCAGCTCTCCGTTGGAAGCTACTCTCCTTCTACCTAAGTTCCAAGTGAGTGGCAAAAAAGAATTGAGTCACCATGGATTCGAATACAAAGCTTCTGAATCTAAATTCTGCGTCTCGCTGATTTCGTCTAAACAGTATACTAACAATGTCCAGTGTCTTAAGTAAGTTGTGTTCTCTAAGCAAAACGAACGTAGGAAAAGATCCATATCTTTCTTTTAAAACTCACCCAACAAGAGTCTTTAAAACCTACGGGTAAGTTTTAATAATTTGATTGCACTTCAAAACTGCAGTTTTGTAGAACACATTTACGAAGAAGGGAATACTTTCCTATAGTTTTGGTTNATTTGATTGCACTTCAAAACTGCAGTTTTGTAGAACACATTTACGAAGAAGGGAATACTTTCCTATAGTTTTGGTTAATTATACGTTACGTTGTCCACACTGTAACACGAAAATTACAGGAAGTAATTTGAAAGAAGAAAGGAAAGTAGAAAATAGAAGCCATTACGCTACTGCAACCATACGAGTGCTTTTTATTTGCCTGCCTTATTTTCACATTCTAAGGGTTGGTTGAGGTAAAAGCTGTAATATGAGCAAAAAAAGAAGCAGACAGCATAAGTACGTAATAGAGAGAAATGAAGAGGAGAAGGGGGAGACAGAAATAGCGAAAGGAATGGATTGTTTTTAAGACTCGACTGGATCCCGTGAGAGATCTACTTATACGTTTTTGATACGTTAAACATTCGTCTCCACTGGGCTCGCTTGAGCACGTAAGGNTCCCGTGAGAGATCTACTTATACGTTTTTGATACGTTAAACATTCGTCTCCACTGGGCTCGCTTGAGCACGTAAGGTAAAGTATAGTTTCTCGGAATGTATCAAGGGCTCTTACTTCAAATTGACTCAGCACTTTCCACTGCTACAATAAAAAATTTAAAGTGCACGAGGAAAGTTTAGACGCTTTGTATGNTTCAAATTGACTCAGCACTTTCCACTGCTACAATAAAAAATTTAAAGTGCACGAGGAAAGTTTAGACGCTTTGTATGTCTTCTAAAGTTCGCGAGCGTTTTTTTGTAATTATTGTTTTCTTTGCCTGGCAAAAAGTTTTTTATTATTTTCTCTTTATAAAATATTATTACTAGTGCTTAAAAGTAAAATTATATGCACATAATTTGCTATTTTAAAATATTTCTTAGAATTTCAATGTAACGAAATGATGCAGGACGACCTATGGAAATTACTCAGATCCTAAAACGCAAAGTAAACCTACCAGAATAAAAATGCGTGAAACATTTTCTGGCAGTAGAAAGTGTTTTATGGTTAATTTTTGTTACAGAATATTTTTCTCCAAAACTCATGTTCTGCGAGATAAAAAATAAAAACAAGTTATTTATGTCGCCGGTTAAAACTGGAATTCTAATGCTGTGAAATTAAGTTTTGTAGAGTACAATAAGACAATAAAATTTGTTCCGTATTTTCCAGATTTTTCATATTTTATAATTTTACCAACCTTGCTGACTGGTCAAGCTAACGTTTCAGGAAAGCTTCGAAAACAGCCGAAAGAAGCATGTGAAGTGAGAAAGTGGGAAGGAATGAGAGGAGGTATTCACGCAAAGTAAAAGGACACAGTAGGTCACTTAGTTCCCCTTCTCCTTTTTTTTCAACGCGAACAATTTCTTTCTTGTCCCTCGCATCTTGCTCATCCCTCTTTCTATTCCCAAACTCGACAAATTATTTGAACACAGCTTGATTTTACTCTTTCTTAATATGTAACATTTCTGTAACGCAGTTTGCGTCATGAACCCTCTTCGTGGACAGCATTACTTGGACTGTGGAGTTGTAAGAAGAGTGGTCCGTAAAATATTACGTGTGACAATAATTTAATAAGGGGTCAAGGTGGTGTCGTGGTCAGATACTCGCCTCCCACCTAGGCGAACCGGGTTCGATTCCCGACGGGATCGCTCCTGGATTTTCGCACGTGGGAATAGTGCCGGACGACGCCACTGGTCAAGGGGTTTTCTCGGTAATCTCCCGTTTCCCCCGCCCTTGCATTCCGGCGCTGCTCCATGCTCACTCACTTCACCCTCATCGGCTCTCAAGACCTCGATGTTAAGAGCCGCCCCAAATCTCCCCAGTCCACAATTTAATACATTATTTTGTACTGCTAATTACAGTATCAGTTATATCTATAATATATAACAATAGTTTTTTTACGATACACAGCTATCTCACTGCTCAGGAAAGCCAAGAGGAAAGAGTTCGTCTTAAGTAGAGTGGACTCTAAAACAATAACTTGCAGCTCATATATTCGGTTACAACGGGTTCTGAGCACGTATCATGTGCTCTAGCCGTTACGGGCTGTAACATATGTTGAGAAAAATACGAACTCGCTGCTTAGCACGCACATCGATTATTCGACCACGCGTGTGCTTGTTTCGGTGTTGGCACACGAAACTAATTAAGTTCAAAATAATACGTAACAGAGAAAAAAAAAAGTCGATAGTAATACATCGTAAAATAGTTTTTACTCCAAGAATTTAAATTTATTAAAATAGAATCTTTGCAAAGTGTGTGCTACAAGGGACACGTATAGCCAACTTAAAATAATTCTGCTTGAAATGAGACGTGGCCTTTCTCTGAGTTTCCGGCATTGTTTCTCTAATTGTAAAGGCAAAAATTGTGAAAACAATAAAAGCAGTGGTTGCCCCTTCTAGTTCCTTGATAAATGTACAGCAATTTATTTATATCAATTTGCTAAGATTTTAGATTTTTTTACGTGATCAAAAACTGTACTTTAATGAGCAATGCAGATAATTTAATAATTCGTCCACACCTGACCTAAAATAATTCTATAGATAAAAAAATGGTTGCCTGTAAAGTCGGTTTTACGGGCGAAGATTTTACGTGACAACGTAGTGCTGCGCGCGCGGCAGACCGATCATAGTTGAGTGGGAGAGAGACGCAAGGNTGGGGGGGGGGGAGGGGGCTACACGATATTAGGCAGGTGTACCAGTTTTTGTGGCTCTTCAGTGTATGATGCATGTTCAAAGACAACTCTAAAATTAACAGTTAAAACTGATTCCGCAAACACTTGATCTAACCATTTTGACGCCCGTAAAAATAACCCGCGGAATTAAAACGAGAACTTGAAACTTGTCTTCGGGCACGAAACGTTCCTTACATGCTTTTTGTGTTAAAACACAACTGAAAAATTTGCAACCGTTTTTGAAACACGTGTTTTCTACCAAAACTTTGCAAAGCTCTTAAATGTTTTGATCGAGACAGGCGTTGCATAGATTACATTTTGAACTTTGTAGTAAAATTCTGTGGATTTGTGTTGGTGAGACGGCGATATGCGGCATTTTCCGTGGAAATATGCGAATACGTACTTATCTCAATGTTAGCAATACGTTTATTCTCTTTCCGTGCTTTTAAATAGCTCTATGGTGACTGAGTGTGCGATGGACAACTGAGCAGCTGTAAGAAACACCAACTAAATGTCACATGGCGAAGATTATATTGAGATATGGAATACGCAATCAACTGCTGAAAATATAAAATAATAAGTGCTTTAACCCATTCAGACCCAGTGCACACAATTGTNTGGAATACGCAATCAACTGCTGAAAATATAAAATAATAAGTGCTTTAACCCATTCAGACCCAGTGCACACAATTGTGTACATTACACACGTGTAGGTAATTTTTGGTCTGTACTGTACACTGCGAAGCTCAAGGACCAATGATCTTACTTGTGGATAAATGATTCGCAAACCGTATTACTNGGTCTGTACTGTACACTGCGAAGCTCAAGGACCAATGATCTTACTTGTGGATAAATGATTCGCAAACCGTATTACTGGTCTAAGTCATAATTGGTTCATTCAACTGTAGCCGAAAATATAGCCTACAGCTCATTGGTTGTGGCAACAAAACAAACCTAGTGTCGACTTAAGTACAGTACGCATCATAAATATTTTTGTTTGCAACACCTTAAAACATAAATTAAAGTGGGCCTGAAAGGGCTAAAAAGTACTTACATGAGCAACTATGTATACTGACTTTGCTAATTTCCTCTACTGAGGTGTTTGAAATGTCATGACACCTTAACTTCGGGGAGTCAGTCGCGCGAACAGGTAATAACCGTGGCAGCCAGTGTTATGACATCTGCGTTCCAACATATTGTCATCGTGAGAACGAGTCTCTGACGTTTGCGGTAGAGTGAGCAAGCTACATCACTTCGCATCGCTGAACCCGTTCCCAATATGTGTGTCAATTTGATTCACGTTTTGTGTAGTAGCGCTTTTCATGTTTTCAGAGACAATGTTAATGGACATTTGTACATTTTGAAACAATACTTTAATTTGGTGTATGACGTGGCAGGCCCTTAACGACCACTTTGTTTCATCCAGAAATATGGTAAAAAGCAGTTGTTAACACGGGAACTAATTTACTTGGATATATTTATATTTATGTGAACAAAATTTTAAAGAAGACACTGTAAGCAACACGTAGATTCGATTTTTGTATCTTAGTGAAGAATAAATTTTTCTGGAAATGTATTCATGAACTCTTCAAAAAGGTCATGCGCAGAAGGCGTTTTAGAGAGCTCTAATGTTATTTATTACATCATTTTGATTATATTAGTAAATATGCTACTCTCTAGATTTGGTGCGTTATTTACTCTGATAGGCTTTATCAAAATTTGTCATTACCATAAAATAGAGCTATTTGGTGAACCAAAAGCCATTCAGTGGACGCATTTACTATGATAGATGGTTCACGCTGAAGAAGTCACGATTGTTTTGTATAGGCAGATGAGATTTTGTATTGACGGAAAAACATCTACCAGTATTTTTGGGGGGGTGGGGG
>NQII01005847.1:16122-120926 GCA_002778355.1 Clitarchus hookeri | reverse complement strand
GAAGATACGGAAACCTCTTATTCCATTGGTAGATTATTGCATATTTCCAGTTTTATTGGGAAGTTCAATAGGTTTAGGGGCTGATAAGGGATTCAGCGATAATTAAATTCCGTGACACTAGTCAGTTATAAGGCACTTTAACTAGTTGAACTTTGTAAGTGGTTACCTTTCTTTTAAAGTACGAAATTTACAAAGATTTTGTAGTTTAGAGTCATGATTAATAACATTGGCTGTTGTGAAGAAAACACTTTTTTTTGCTAAATTTAATTTTTCAACCTCTAAACTACAATCCTCAGTTCATTCCTATAATAAAAAACAATTATAACCATGACTTAATTGTGACTGCAACGAAACGAAATCCAACAGTGCCAGTAGCTTTCTGTGGCTAATCCTGTTAGTCACTGCTGGAAAATAACAGTTTTGTACTGTAATTGTCTCCTGTCAGTGAAATGCAGTAAAAACTATTCTCATCGATTTCGTTCCTTGATATGGGATTACGTGAAGACAACAGTAGATTTTTTACCCTTAACGCCTTATAATATAAATTAGCATTGCAAGATGTTGAATTTTACATCGTGAGTACCCGTTTATTACCTAAAAGGATACGTTTTTAAACATTTTCAGGAAAACGAAAAAAAAAATCATCTTATTTGCCATGAAACTTAAGTCTTGAACAAGACTTGAACACGAGATTGTACAGTACCGGAAATCGCTAGCAAGGCGACAACCCCCAGGCTCTCCTTTAAGCAGGGTGTCGGATTAGGTGCCTCTCCTTCTCGTCTTGCTCGTTAACCCCGATAGACGTTAACCATAAATATCTCTCGTAAAACATATCCTACAGCATCAAATGAGGGTGAAAATTAACTCTAAGTCCGTATAAAATGTAGTCATCAGAGAAGAATACATGGCACTATGGAAATATCTTTGACGTACACAGCTTACTGCAGTCATGTGACTAAATAAAAAAACTTCATATGAATTCATATTCACCAACTCACAAAATTCCATATCAGTACATACAAACACATTTATCCCTCAATTAGTTGATCAAGATATCTTAAAAGAGTAAGGTGGGTGTTAAAGAAAAATGTCCTTGAAACATAGTTTTCCGGTGTGAGGAAGCTGGTTCAGGGCGGGGAGAATATTTAATTTACCGCTGTTGTATAGTTTTAGGACTGCACTAAATGCTTACCAGGAACAACGGCACAGTGGTTTCTTGGAATACCTTTTGATTCTCTGTCACAGCTCTCTTTGTGTTAACAAGTTAAGTGTCCCGCCTGCTTGCATAGTTTTTCTTTTTTGACCGAGAAGTGAGAGAGCTATAAGGGTGACACTGGCAGGCGCTACAAGAGCGCCATCGCCGCTACGCGCAGGGCGCTGAACTGGCGTGTAGTATTCTCGTAGTGCTGCGTGTACCTATGGGACTTTCAGCGGCGACTCTATCGTTTTATTGGTGGAAAGTCTGCAGCAAATTTCAATACAGGTTCCTATCGTAGTTTGACTGATATCTGGCCAGCATGTTTTAAGATACGGTAGTCTGAAAAAGCTGTTTTTAACTATATTAAAGGGGTCCAAAATAATATTTAAATCATGCATGGTAACTTTAAAGTACCATTCCGTCTCGTCTGGGGTATGATGTATTTTCGTAGACACGTTGGATAGTTTCGTCAAAAAACCAGGATTTCAAACACTCTGCGACGCAGCTCAAGCGCCAGGCAGGCGGAATCCTTAGTTTCAACCAGCCAGTGAGTTAAACATCTCTGCCCAACAAGTATGCATGCATACAAGGACTTTATCCGGAGCTATAGTTTTGTACTGAGCACAATATACGCAGTTTTGAAAGCTGTACTTGTTCGACGACTGCTTCGAAAGTTGACGGACTGAGATTACTATTTGGAGTCCGAATCAGAAGGGTGTTTGGTGTGGGTTTCCTTATCTAAACAGTGACCATCATAATATATACACAGTTTCCAGTGAACCTCTAGCTTCTCAAACATGTTGCAAAACATTTACTGGCCATCTATGGAAAACAGGACATGTGGCAGCTTTTACTTCCTGGTCTGAGCTGAACTTCCTTCCCCTTAACCCTTTCTTCGTTGGGGAAAAATCCAGAAATCGCAGAATTCGAAGTCCGGACTGTATGTAGGGTGCTCTGGAGTCTTCTCATCAATTTTCTTCAAAGCTGCGATAGCCTGTCGTGTCACATGTTGCCTAGTATTATCCTGAAGAATAAAGGATTACTCACAGAGAAGTTTGGGCATTTTATTGCAAATTGCGAAGGTGACAGTTCTGAATTTCTTCATGTCTAATCGCTACATTACGAATTTATTGGCGGTAGGACTACCTTGACTAGAGCCTCGGAATATATTAAAGCGGGTATAATATGGTTTATGCATATGTTCTACCGTTCAGGCGCTAAGTATTACTGAACTACAGTTGTCAATATTCTTATACAGAATCTTTTCGTCATTCGTACTTTCGCGGGGTTCTTCTTCAAAGTACGTAAGAGTGGCACTAGATACGCTGAGGCGACAAAAGTCATGGGCTACCTCCTAATATCGTGTCGGACCTCCTTTTGCCCGGCGAAGTGCAGCAACTCGACGTGGCATGGACTCAAGAAGTCGTTGGAAGTCCCCGGCAGAAATATTGAGCCATGCTGCCTCTATAGACGTCCATAATTGCGAAAGTGTTGCCGGTGCGGGAGTTTGTGCACGAACTGACTTCTCGACTGTGTCCCATAAATGTTCGATGGGATTCATGTCGGGCGATCTTGGTGGCCAAATCATTCGCTGGAATTATCCAGAATGTTCTTCAAACCAATCGCGAACAGTTGTGGCCCGGTGACATGGCGCATTGTCATCCATAAAAATGCCATCGTTGTTTGGGTACATATAGTCAATGAATGGCTGCAAGTGGTCTCCAAGTAGCTGAACATAACCCTTTTCAGTCAATGATCGGTTCAGTTGGACCAGAGGACCCAGTCCATTCCATGTTAAAACAGCCCACACCATTATGGAGCCACCACCAGCTTGCACAGTTCCTTGTTGACAATTTGGGTCCATGGATTCGTAAGGTCTGCGCCACACTGNGTCCATTCCATGTTAAAACAGCCCACACCATTATGGAGCCACCACCAGCTTGCACAGTTCCTTGTTGACAATTTGGGCCCATGGATTCGTGGGGTCTGCGCCACACTCAAACCCTACCATCAGCTCTTGCCAACTGAAATCGGGACTCATCTGACCAAGCCACGGTTTTACAGTCGTCTAGGGTCCAACCGATATGGTCACGCGCCCACAAGAGGCGCTGCAGGCGATGTCATGCTGTTAGTAAAGGCACTCAAGTCAGTCGGTCTTCTGCTGGCATAGCCC
The DNA here is from genome assembly GCA_002778355.1 of Clitarchus hookeri. Lineage (NCBI taxonomy): Eukaryota > Metazoa > Arthropoda > Insecta > Phasmatodea > Phasmatidae > Clitarchus > Clitarchus hookeri. Next base: position 117,555 of record NQII01005847.1, on the reverse strand, counting down.
AGTTCGCCGCACTGTCCTAACGGACACGTCCGTCGTACGCCCCACATTGATTCCTGCGGTTATTTCACGCAGTGTTGCTTGTCTGTTAACACTGACCATTCTGCGCACATGTCGATGGTCTTGGTCATTAAGTGCAGGTGGTTGGCCACTACGTTGTCCACGGTGGGAGGTTGTGACTGAAATTAGGTATTCTCGGCGCACTCTTGTCACTGTGGATCTCGGAATGTTGAATTCCCTAACCATTTCCGAAATGGAATGTCCCATGCGTCTAGCTCCAACTACCATTCCGCGTTCAAAGTCTGTTAATTCCCGTCGTGAGGCCATAATCACATCAGAAACTTTTTCACATGAATCACTTGACTACAAATGAAAGCCCAACCAATGCACTGCCCATTTATACATTTTGTACCCTATACTACTGCCATCTGTATATTATATTGCTATCGAATGAAATTTGTCACCTGTGTGTATATATAAATGTAAATATATATGTATGTAAATGATCCGTTCAAAACTAATTTTTGTATATACATATAGCATTTATTTTCTCCTCAAGCAATTTTTAAATCATCAGTAAGGACTAAACTGTTGGAAAATCTACTTTCATCCCGACAAGTCGTTAATTTTCAAACTGGCTTTCGTTTAGTATCGAGAATATCCTGTCTCATTGCTAATTTCTCACTTAGCGAAAAAAAAAGAAAAAAAAAAAGTGCTTGGCGTCTAAATAAAATTCTAAAATATTTGTGCTTTTGTGTTTTCTATAAGATTAACTGTCGTCGAAAATATTGGGAAAATCCATTTCAGTAACATTCTGATGTTAGATAATATAATCTCTAGAAGTGGTCTAAATTAAACGAAGTTTCGATATTGTGCTATATTATCGGTGAACATTGTTCTTTAATTTTAAAACAAATAAGTTAGTTATATCACGAATGGATTAATACATATGTGAACATTAACTGTTGGTATAATGTAGGCGTCAGCAGTTCTTTACCATAGTTTCAACGCTTTGCAGTTTTCTCTAAATTCTCATGTTATCTAATTTTAAATAGAAAAGTACAAACATTTTCTGGTACGAATAAATCTGACTTGTCAAGAAGCAATTTTTGTTTAACAGTTAGGATAAACGTTTTTACAGAATATAAACATCAACGACGGATCTTCTTTTTCGTTTCCCTGTCAATGTTCTCCAGTGAAAATAAAACCGTACTATTGATTTTCAAATCTAATTTTTGCTTGTTTTGTGCATCTAAACCAAACACCACGAATAGCAAAATGTTTCACGACAACCTAATTAAACTGTCTACGAGCTGCATGCAGTAATTAATACAAACAACGTGTTTCAGTACAAAGAGTAGAAATGTTTTTTTTTACTAAATGCTAATGACTTGCCCGTGTTGTATGATGTGTTGGTCGCTTCGCTTATTATGGCCTTCGTGCGTTCCACCGCCGGTACACGCACGCGTCCGTTGTAACGAAGACTGTTAATCACAATAATTCCCGCGGAGGCATTAGCAGTGAACACCAGTGCGCTCCTCTGTGCTTTCGAAACACGGCAGGCGTCATCATCTCGAATGTACGGAAAGGCTGGCAAAGTCTGTCTGGTTATTCGCTGTTACCACCCCGAGGCACGAGAAAGCAAGATAAAATTTAACGTACAGAACATGCGTCAGCAATCTACACTTACATGCACCACATACGTTCGATCAACCGTACAAAGACCTGTTCTCAGTGCATGCACACATGTGAAATTCACTAGATCAGGCCAAAATAATTAACGAAATACCTTCGAGGCCAGTACCATTATTCAGGCAGCTATAGTTTCAGCATATTTATTAAAAACATTACTATACAAATAAGCACATGATATAAATAAACACTTCAGAACATACTTGAGTCATTTTTTGAGCCCAATTTTGTCCAGTAATTTAAGTTTTATACTCCTGTAAAATTTGATCCAGGTCCGTTGAACGGTGTAGAATTGTACATATAACCAATATACATAATTACATTCATAGAAACGTTTACCTTTCCCCGTTACACACACGCACACACACACACACAGATATATATATATATATATATATATATATATATACAGTTACATTATTGAAAGAGTAAAAAAAATTGCTTCATAACCGCAATTGTCTGTTTCAAATTTCAGCCTCTGCAATGTTGATCGGCAATGGCGTGTAACGTTGTAATATCCAGGAAGCATAAAGTCTGTTATAAATAATCTGCTGCTTTTTATTATTAGGGCCTTGCTCTGCTATTTTTAATATATTTTCGCCTTTTTTGTAGGCTCTACACAAATTCAGTAACAGTTTATTTGGACCCACCACATTTCCTGCTGAAAATAAACACCGGCACTGGACTGTTTCTTTTTATATTTCTCGTAACTTACACTGTACTGGAAACAGCGTATAGTGCGGTGGATTTTTAGCGCTGTAAAAAGCTGACGTGAACTTCAGTGGACTAGGCTAGGTTCCATAAGTTATCAGTTGTCTTTTATAACTGAAATTACGCGCTAGAGTGGGTGACGTCCACAAAAGAAAATCCTGCAGGTAAAATGTGATACTAAACCGCTTCACTGAGTAATGAAATGTTGACGCATAAGATGCATACGTGTAGAGTTACAAATACATTTTCATTGTGTAGAAAGAGAAACATTTAAATTTTAAGGGAAGGAGGCATTTCTGGCTGGAGGAAATAACTGTTACGAAAGAGTTTCGTAAGATAAAGGAATGGAACTTCTCTATTCATAATCAGAGTTAATTGTGTACTGTTTGTTTGCTTATGTCTGTAAATATACAGATTTAAGACGAAACGTTTGAACCTGAGTAAGTAATATTATGTTTCTGAGTTCAGTGTTAAGTTCGGAGTTAAGAAAATTAAGCTTTGCTGTTAAAATCATTAATATTAAAGGTGGCAGTAAGTAAATTAAACTCCAAGAATCCAATTCCAGAATGTCACCTGGTATACGTTATTTTTAAAGCCGTCCTACCCTACGCGAACAATTTTTTCAAATAACATAAGATAAAAAAAGAGTTTTTGCAAAAAAATTTAAGACGCAAATATTAAAAAACAGAGTAAGTGCGCTTACACTAGCAATATTAAACAATTAACTAAATCGCCTATATGACTGTTTATCATTAGACATCACTATCTATGTTATAATAGGCTTTGTCGTGGTGTTAGTGTAATATAAGTCCACCTTTTCGCCACTACCACAGTTTAAAGGAAGAATTCCCAACAATCTACAATATATTTTTTTCAAGAATTTGATACAATTCCTTCAATGTGATATAGATTTTTTTGGGCGATTTTAATTTAAATCGCTCTACAACTCATCCCAAGTTACTTAAATAAGTTAGTGGACACAGTAGGTACTTCAGCTCAACAAATGAGTTAAATAAGTTTTAATGATACCTGATATATGGCATATAACACTACAAAAACAGCACTGTCGCTCTGAAAATAAGATAATGATATAGAAATTATTTATACGGCCTTCCACAATACTGTTTGCGTTAAAAAATATGATGGATATTGATTGAGAAATTACTCAGACTTGGCATTTAAGTTTAAACTACAGATTACATATTTGAACATGACATATTATAGGGGTAAGAAAATTATGTATTTAGCGCGCACAATAAGAACTGCTAGTATCCCAAGTTGCGTTCCAATAGGTTAATTTTTTCGACAGAAACAATACCGTATTTGGCGCAAATTGTAACGAAGCCGCTATTTTGAAAAAAAAAAAAAAAAAAAATTCAACATATTAATTGAAAATAATTTAATTCACTGTGTCTGTAATAGTACTAGTAGTATGTTCATTTGATTATCATCCATTATAGATAGCCGAGTTAAAAACTTTTTACGTGCTTTCGTAGATATAGCGTAGTAAGCTAAAATGTTTATAAAGCCACCATATTGAAAATAAGTGCCCGAACCACTTCAAACACATTTGGTTGTGTGGACTGCCACAGTATTACTTGTTCGCCAAATTTCGGGCCGAATGAGTTGGTTATTTCCCCAAGATGTGACATTTTTTTTAAATTTTTCATATGGCCCTTCCTTACAGAATGGCGGACAAAAGAAACTCAGTGTATACATATTTGACTACTAAGTACTATATGTGTATCGAGTTTGGTGAAACTCGGTTCACGGATTCAAAAGTTTTTAGTTACTCACACACACACGTACACACAGACAAACAGATAGGCAAATCATCTCATAAGCCTGTTTTTCCTACGGAAAGTGGGCTAGAAACCAAACCTCGCCGTCTGCGGTATACCAGGTTTCTGTGTGTCGCGTACTTTAATACGCAACTCTCCAGAGGGCGGAAAAAAAAAAAACCGAACACAAAATTTAGGAGAGTAATATCTCCGCCACAGGTTCTCCCAAATGAAACCCAATTTGTGGCAACATCTGGGCAGTGCAGTAATTTAACTTCGAGCTGCCCCTCCCACCCCATATTTCATGCTCGACCCCGCGAAACAGACGGCCCAGTAATCCGGGCGGAACAAGGCTAATGTTACAGGCAATCACTGCGAGAGTGCTCTGGTGCCGTAGCGAGCCCGCCGGCGCTCTGGTTGGTTCGCCTGTCTCGCCTGTCTCGCCTGTCTCCTGTCTCCTGTCGAAGGGCTAGCAACTACGTCCATTGTACGAAGATGAGGTAGACAGATTATTCCTCTTGTGCGCATGTACCCAACATGACCTACTCGGAAGTAACAAAACTGTCAGTCACATGATCAACAATGCTGAACGTGTTTCTTTATATCTTAATTTTTAAATGACACACTATTATATTAATAAAATACTTTTACGAATTTTCGTTTTATCAAACTGCACTACAAATTGTTTAGATGAAGTATAAAATCATCTCACAGCACTTGTTTACTAAAGAGTTCTAACCTCAATTACAATTCACGAGGTTTGTGCTAGTGGTGTTGGCAGAAAAACAATTCAATGTTGGGACACGGAGACTCGTGCGCAGCCAGCGAGATCGGTCTACCTCATCTTTAGTCTATGGCCTCATACGTCCTAGTACTNACGAAGGAGATAAAGATATTTGGGAAATCAGTTGTAATACAGACACGTAACTGCCCCGTGTATATTAGGTCTTGTTGGAACTTTTTGGAGATGAAAAGAGATGTTTGATAATGAAACAAACGATACTCGTAGTTATAGACTTTTCCAGGTGAACTGGGCATTTTTGAAAGCCGTGCTTAAGATTTACTTCTATGAACTTTGTGTATTCTTCCACCACATGCAAAATTAACATTGCCATGGGCCTGATCATTTAATTCATGCGTCGGTAAAGTGAAACTGTTAAGTTATCAGGAAAGTAAACATTTTACCAATCTACTAATGCTTACACTTGGTGCTTTGAAATAAATAGAAAGCAGAATAAATAATTCCAGTTTTCCTAAACGTTTATCTAACACTTTTAATTCAACGGTAAAACATGGAACTACTTTCCCTCCGTAGTTGCCAACTTTACTGGGCGCGTGCAGCTCAGAGCGCCAGTTAAAATAAATGCCGGTAGGGGCTGTGACATTTATCAAAGGCTAAATTCAAAAGTGCTCACTTTATCGTGAACAGTCTTTAACAAAAAACATTACTTCCTTCCATCAAAAAAAATATTTTCGTTTAATTTTATACGGTTTTGTTTTCTGTTTCGTAAGTAAACATTTACATTAATCAATATTCTTAACGATACAATATTTTTCTAACAACGCCTTTTTAATTATTTCTGTTATGGATTTTCAGATCATCATATTCATACTAGTATATCTATATTGTAGCGCCCAAAATTTATCATTGCCAATCTTGTAAGCCTAAATTCGAATTACTCAGTCCCACAAGCTTAAATTTCATAACACTTTTGCATAACAGTTACGTAGGTCGGCCTATGATGCGTTGGAAGGACTACAGCTATATCATGACGTCAGTAATACAATGTGTGTATGGTTCGTATTCTCACTCTTAAGTACAATTGGTTATAAGCGGGGAAATATACATATTATCTACACAAGACACACATTACTTTTGGATTTTGGCGGAGTTTCTCGCAGTTTTTAACCAATAGAAAACGATAATTGAAATAAGCACCCATAACCAAGCAGTTGGTTACTAGTGTGATTTTTTTCAAGCCGTCTGGAAAATTTGGTTCTAAGGCCCTTGGTTTATGTGACACGGCATTGCACGAATAATGTATAAAGTGACACGATACTTAAAACATTTTATATCCAGTGCTTTCTTGAGCTCACTGTTGCCTGCTTCCCAGAGCATTTTCTGTCCTCTAGAAAACTGTGTCGACCACATGCTAAAAATTATTTCCATTTCAGCCGCAAATTAATTAAACTGGAGAACCATATATACTGGTTTTAGTAATAAAAAATTATCAATTTATAAAAAATTTAAGCAAATTATTTTTAAAATTGCGTTGACGTTATTAATTAACACAAAATAAGAAATATGAACACTCGTAACACATACTTGTATGCATTCAATAACGTTTATACAAGCTGATTAAGATGTTTTCAAACATTAATGGACCAGTCACCATTTGTTTACAGAGGTTCGACAGTTCAACCCAAACTGTGCTGGGGCAGCATTTTGTTGTTGGTTTTTATAGCTCTTGCTGCCTTCTGTATTTAGCTGTGGTGACTTTTAATACGCAAGGTCATGCGAAGTAGTAGCAGATTTAATTCCGTTAGTCGGCTCCCGTTTCAGGATAGCTTCGACGAGTGTCACAGCTAACGAACATTTTGTTTTAACTTTTCATCACATGCTCTTTTCTTTTACATTCAGTATGACATACTAATATTAAACATTTTCTTCAGAACCATTAAGAATATTATGCGTATTGTAATTACTACTTTCATTAGATAAGGAAATACATTTCGAGAAAGTTTTTTATTTTGACTTATGTGAGATAGTGTCGCAAAACGAGTGTAGATAGTGTTATAGTGTGATCAGGCCTTAGCTGAACGGCAATGGCCATCTGGTCGGCCATCGTGTTTCTAGAATGTTCCAGTTCGTTGCCCTGTCCTTTCATACTCGGCCATTCCACCTTCATGCTCTGTCATTCCTTTCCACATGTTATCACCTCTGACCACCATATTGGATGTCGAAGGGCTGCCATCTTGTATCGTATGCTAGTTCTCTTGTCTCCAGTTAAAGTGTTCCAGTAGAGTGAGGGCATTCTGGCACAGGGGTCAGGGATCGGCTTCCTGGTTTCGGCATCCGCCATCTTGTTTGCATATTTAATATCCTTTTTATTACAAATATTAGTCCACTAGAGTGAACATTTCTCATCTCCATTCGACCACCACCTTGGCTTAAGTCGATTAACTTCATGCCAGGTGGGTTGATTATAATTTATTTATTCATTTTATTACAAGTATTATTATCTGAGGAGGCGGAGGAAATGTTTGACTGTATAAGATTATTAGCATAGAATAGCCTGTGATCAAATCATTTACTTCAAGTAAATAAATATTTTGCATGTGCATACCTCCCATAGACACAAAGGTATAAAAGTCCAAAATGAAAAAAAAAACCTGAATCATATGATGAGTATTTACGAACATGAACCAGACAACTTGAATCATTATTTACAACTTTATATTTTAAATATTTTCATATGTATTTTGTAATATATCAAAATTTATATTTTGCATGTGTATACCTTCACATAGACGAACAAAAGGTATACCAGTGCAAAATAAAACTACGAGTGTGGATCAAATAATTATTTACCAACATGAACCCAACAATATATTTAAAAAAAATATAAATTGGTCGAAATTTTTTTTACTCGTGATTTATTGAAGCGAAAACGATGCTGATAAAATAATATCTCTCAAACACACAAATTAAAAAATTAAATTTATTTACACATTAACATGAATGAAAACACACAAACTATCACTCTGCAGTTTAATGACATTACATAGACAATGCACACTTGCACGCAGATCCCTCACCTCCTCCAGAAGGAGAGCATAGTTCCTTTCACACAGAAGACGACTAGTGTGTGTAGCTGCCGCGGCCTCCTCCTGGAAGAGGTGAACCTTGGCATGCAGGTCCTGCAGAGTCACATCCTCTTCCTCTTCGTCCACCTTGTCCAGATCGTCGAGATGTCCTACTGATGACAATGTCGTGTCCAGTGTGTACTCGCTCCAGGGAACCAGAGTGAGTAAAAGTTCATCAGGGGGTAGGAACACCTGTGTCATTGATGGCGTGTGAGAGGAGGCGGCAGTGATAGATGCTGGAGGTGGCAGTATCCATGCGATGTCATCCCTCGGAGACGATTGTGGGTGAGGTGTAGGCATCAATCGTCGTAGAACAGGTGACCTGCTGCGATAATGTTGCCTGTCTGCTGGAATGAGTGGTGGAGGAGGTAGTGCAACTGTGGCCTTGTTTTGTAGACCCTGTTGGAGACTGGTAGCTGCCCTAGGTATTCCTCGAAGGCCTGGTTGTCCTACTCCAGCATGGTGTGGAATGTGTGTGGCTCCTGCTACATCTCGAGCAAGAATGATAGTTCGTCCTCTGGTAGGGCGGAGGGGATATGCAGGCAGGTCACAACATGTGCACGCAGCCCGTGAATCACAAGGGCGAGGTAGTCCGTCGATATAGGAGGCGTGCAGGTCTCGACAAGCTGTGGGGGCTGATACGTTAAGCAAGATAAGTTTCAGGCATTGTCGGCCGCTGATGTAGGAAGCAAGCAGGTCTCTGCAAGCTGTGGGGATGGCGCTTTGAGCAAGAGAGGAAACAGGTGCCAGGGAGGTGGGGCCATGCACTCATCACATGCACTCAGTTTCCTTGTCGAAAATCATAACAGCAAATAAATTTCAAGTTAAAAAAATTCATATTTATTCAGTACTTTATAAAAGCATGCAAAAATATTTATACAGATATATCTGGTCTTCATGCACAGAAACACAATAACACATTATTATTTATCGGTAATGGATGAATTTGGAATCCAACTGTTGTGACTAGAATCGAAGGAAAGCCACTGCACAAGCAAGTTATTTACTTTATGCTTCAACACTTCCTCGACCAAATATGAGTGTGGATACTTGGTAATGTGATTTTCCAGTGCTGATAATCTCAAAACCGATGATGCCTCTGACACTGGTCGAGTAAGCAGCATACAGCCAGTGCAAGACTTGTATATAATGTCACACCATCTTTACAAAGACCAAACACAAGGTGAGAGATGACAACCATTTCATTGATCGCTACATTGGATCTGCATGAAATGAGTGCAACATGTTACAAAGAAGACCAAAGAAGATACCAATGTTCTTCCACAAACTTCGATATGACGAACATTTCATTATTAAAGAACTTGACTATGATGAAGGTGAAATCTTCATTATTCCACATACAGAAGAAGCGTTCATAACCTTCTCCAAGAAATTGGTCCTGACAGCGACTTCAAGACAACAGAGGAAAGGGGTTTTTCCCTATGAATACATAATTGGCTTTGAGGTCCTTGAAGTGACATAGGTACCCCCAAAGAAACCCTTCTACAACAAGCTCACAGAGAGCAGCATCACAGATGATGAATTAGAACATGCACAGGTCTGGCTTCAATTTTGGACATAGTACCTTAGGTGAATACTCAGAGCTATACCTCCAGAAAGATGTATTGCTGCTGAGAGACATCTTTAAGAATTTCCAGGGGTTTTGTTTAAGAACATATAAGTTAGATTGTGCACAATATGTGAGTATCCCCAGATTCTCATTTGATGAAATGCTGCGAATGACTAATGTATAACTGGACCTACTAATTGATTATGACATGAATTTGTTCCTGGAAGCTGGTATAAGTGGATGTGTTGCTCAATGCATTAAGAGACATTGCACTGCCAACAAAAAATACTTGCCGGACACATATGATCCAGCAAAGCCTCCATACTTCATTTTGTATGCCGATTCTAACAACTCGTATGGATTGGCTATGAGTATCTCATTACTAAAGAGTGACTTTGAATGGTTAAGTTCTGATATCGACTTCATGTGTGTGCCAGATGATGGTGAAGATGGATATGTATTCGATGATATGGAGTACCCTCAAGAGCTTCATGTTGGCAACAAAGCCTTTCCCCTTTTACCTGAAAACAACTGTTCACTAGACTCCCGTAAGCCCAAGCTTCTGACTACATTGGAAGATAAGACCATTTATATAACTCATTACAGTGCTCTGAAGCATACTGTTGTAAATGGAATGCAAATAACCAAAGTTCATAGAGTACTCAAGTTGAAACGGTCACCATGACTTAAAGTATATACACTGGAGAGTAAAAAAAACTGGTATAGGCGTGCGTATGCAAATAACAGAGGTATGGAACCAATCAGAGTAACGCGATGCTGTCAGCAGCGCCTATATAAGACAACCCGCGTCTGGCAAAGTTGCTAGATCGGTTACTGCTGCTACAATGGCAGGTTATCAAGATTTAAGTGAGTTTTAACATGGTGTTGTAGTCGGCGCACGAGAGATGGGACACAGCATCTCCAAGGTAGCGATAAAATTCGGATTTTCATGTACGACCATTTCACGAGTGTACCGTGAATATCGGGAATCCGGTAAAACAACAAATCTTCGACATCGCTGCGGCCGGAAAAAATCGTGAAAGAACGGGACAAACGACGACTGACGAGAATCATTAAAAGTGACAGACGTCCAACCCTTTATCAAATTGACGCAGATTTCAATGCTGGGGTATCAACAATTGCCAGCATGCAAACTATTCAATGGGCCATCATTGATATGGGCTTTCTGAGCCGAAGGCCCACTCATGTACCGTTGTTGACTGCACGACACAAAGCTGTACGCCTCGCTTGGGCATGCCAACACCGCCATTGGACTGTTGATGACTGGAAACACGTTGCCTGGTCTGACGAGTCTCGTTTCCAATTGTATCGGGTGGATGGACGTGTATGGGTATGGAGACATCCTCATGAATCCATGGACCCTACACATCAACAGGGGACTGTTCAAGCTGGCGGTGGCTCTTTCATGGCATGGGGCATGTGCAGTTGGCGTGAAATGGGACCCCTGATACGTCTAGATACGACTCTGACAGCTGACAGATACATAAGCATCCTGTCCGATCACCTGCCCACATTCATGTCGATTGTGCATTCCGACGGACATGGACGATTCCAGCAGGACAATGCGACACCCCACACGTCGAGAGTTGCTACCGAGTGGCTCCAGGAACACTCTTCTGACTTTAGACACTTCCATTGGCCACCTAAATCACCAGACATGAACATTATTGAGCATATCTGGGATGCCTTGCAACGTGCTGTTCAGAAGAGATCTCCACCGCCTCGCACTGCTATGGATTTGTGGATTGTCCTGCAGGATTTATTGTGTAAATTGCCTCCTGCATACATTCAGACATTTGTCGAGTCCATGCCACGTCGTCTTGCGGCACTTCTGCGTGCTCGCGGGGCCCCTATACGGTATTAGGTAGGTGTACCAGTTTTTTCGGCTCTCCAGTGTATAGACCTAAAAACACAGAAGAGGAAGGGTGCTAAAATAACTTCGAATGTGACTTCTTTAAGCTTTCCAACAATTTAGTATTTGCCAAGCGTATGGAAAACAAGAATAAGGTACAGAGGATGTAGTTTGGTTACAGTGAGAAACGACTGAAGAAATTTGTCGCATGCCCGAACTCCAACGATTGTATAGTCTACAAAGATAATTTAGCACTTATCCATCTTCACCATGAGACAATATTATTTTATAAGCCAATTTACACTGGTTTGGGTGTTCTCAATTTGTCCAAAATACTAATGTATTGTTTTTACTATAACATCATGAAACCAAAGTACCACAGCAGAATTGACTTATTTTACATGGATACAGATTCATTCATCTACCATATATTCACAAACGACTTGTACTCAGACTTGTATGCTGACCATTCTTTCGTGAGTGAGAATGATACTTCTGGATACATCGCATCACACCCATGCTACTCACCTGTCAGTGCGAAAGTCCTGGGGAAATTTAAGAATGAGTGTGGCATGCACTCATGACAGAGTTTGTTGGCTTGAGGAAGAAATAGTATACCTACAGGTGCAGTGATGGAAAAGAAGCTAAAATGGCCGAAAGGAGTACAGAAATGTGTTGTAAAGAACAAAGTACGATTTGGGGACTATAAGGCAGTGTTTGACGAACAGTGTAGTATGAGATTCACAGTTCGAAATATTAGGTCACACCAACATGACATATATTCCACATACACAAACAAGTTGGCATTCACCTGGCTTGATGATAAATGGTGCATTTGCGAAGATGGTGTGTACACACTGCCTCATAGTTACAATGGCTAAATGTTTTGGGGAACTGTATATATTTTTGCTGCATTGACACCGATATAATTTTGTGTCAGACACCAAATATCCATTTTTTCATATTATAGCATGGTTTTCCTGTATAATTTTATCTGTTCATTAATAACATTGATTAGGGCTAACCTTGTTGTTGTAGGAGGGCTCAGAACCCAATGATCCAGACGGCCATTCCAGGGAAGCTCTCTGTGGTAGCTTGGTGGGTGGTAAGAGAAGTGTGGGAGCTAAAATTGAGCTACAAGAGGTGAATGTAACTCGCCAGCAGCACAGAAAGTATCTAAGATGGGAACACTGATAATGTAATCAATGTTATTGTATACTAGCGAACCGGCCTGGCTTCGCCCGGGAACAATTTAGTTTTACAGTAATACACTAATAAATAAATTGGGAAAATACAATTCATTTATGTGAAAAAAGAATTATAAAATTATACTATGTTTTTTACTGATTAAGGCAACCCAAAAGAAAGGAAATATTTTTTACCCGATAGCCAAGAAGTAGGGTATTGTTTATGGGGTGTATCTGTGCAACTATCGCGTAATTACTACATTTACACTTTCCAGCGTCGATGTATGGAAATCAAAACGTAAGTTTCATTAGGTTGTAGCTTTAGAAATACGCGTACCTAGTTACTACTTTTTGCGCTTGGCTGAAGGATCTTAATCGATCACCAAAGTTAAGCAACGTTCCCAGCGGCACACATTTGGATGGGTGACCGTTTAGTGGCATAACATCTGACAGCTTCAGGGCTTCGGATGGAAAGTTAAATATTCGATCCCAGTTGTTATCGATTAATAGCAGTCGTTAAGTCATCTCAGAGATCCTTGGGTGGCCTGATAAACTCTGACACCAGAGGGAAAAAATATTTCAGTCACGTTCCCAGCCGTTGCACAATTACGTTTTGTTGTTATTCCACAGGAACCTTACAATTTTCCGTGATATAAAGTATCCTATGTCCTATTCCAGGACCTAAAGTACCTACATACCAAATTTCATCAAAATCCGTTCTGTCGTTATGGAGCTGAGTGGTAACAAACAAACATACACACACAGACTTTCGCATTTGTAATGTTACTAGTTGACCCGGCGGACTTCGTACCGCCTAACAGTCAATGAATGTCGTGTTAACTTTTAGTTTAGCTTTATTTAGGATTTTATTAACGTAAAATAAAGTTAATACTCAAAATTTATTAAGTTCAATATTTTATTAGGATAATATATATATAAAGAAAATAAAAAATCAATAAAAGTACAAAAATCAAGTATTTCAATGGCGTGTCAGCTGTATTTTGCTGCATGGGTTGTACTCGCGTTAATTTTCTTCAGTGAAGCACCTGGTGATATACGACATTTTTCGTTTTGTTATCAGGCGCAAGAACAAATAAAGTCGATGGTTGGCCGACGCGTGAACATGTCACGTATAATTGACCATGAGAAAAACATGCATTTTCTAGATTCAGACCACAAACACTCAAGGATTGGCCTTGAGATTTGTTAATCGTCATGGCGAATGCAAGACGAATCGGAAATGGAAGTCGTTTAAACTCAAAGGGCATATCGGTTGGGATCATAGGAATCCTCTGAATGAGAACTTCCTCATCTTTGAATTTTCCTTTGAGTATTGTCGCGTGAGTCACATTGGTCATCAGTTTTCTTATCACCAAACGCGTTCCATTGCATTGCTTTGGTTGGTTTAGATTTCGAAGCATTATTACTACCGAGCCAATCTTCAGTTGTAAATTGTGCGGTGGTTAGCCAGGCACATCCAAGGAGTTTAAAAATTCAGTTGGATAGTTGGTGGCTTCGTCTTCGTTTGTTACACAGTCAATAGATTTAAATGAATGCAGATTACCAACGATTTGATTATGAATTACTATATTTAAGTCATCCATATCTTTGTTCTTAGCCGCCAAAATTGCTCTCTCACTCAACCATTTGTTATTTTTTTGATTAGCAATGATGTTCGGGAACACTTTCTTGATGAGCTCGTCTTTCGATGAGATGAAATTGCAAAAATTCGGAGGAAATGAAATCAATCCGCTCGATTCGTCGACAGGAACACGGCCATTACTGATAGTCAGCAATTTTTTGGAGAAATTTCCAGCATATGGATCGTTCAGCAATGCAACTCTCATGTTCGCTGCCAGCTGAAGTTTCTTCACATAGCGCCACAGATTTGATGATTTGAGGTAAGCGTTTATTTTATAGACAGCAGTCAATCTTGGAATGACTGGCAGTGTTTGGCAGAAGTCGCCAGATAGTAAAATCATTGCGCCTCCAAAACATCTCGAGTCATTGCGCAGATCTTTCAATGTTCGGTCAAATGTTTCTAATGCGCGTTTGTGCGCCATTATGCATTCGTCCCAGATGATGATTTTAAATGCTACTAAAACCTTGGCCATTGCGGAGCGTTTCACAATGTTACATGTCGGTTGTTCAGTAGTTTGAACGTTTAACGGCAGTTTCAACGCCGAATGAGCCGTACGGCATCCTTCTAACAATGTGGCCACTATTCTAGAAGAAGCAACTGCTACCGTAATGTCGGATCTCGCTCGAACAGTGGCCAAAGTCAATGACATGAGGAATGTCTTCCCAGTTCCACCGCGGGCATCCAGGAAAATAAAGCCACCATTTCCCTCATCAATTGCCTTGATTAATGTATCATACACTTCCTTCTGTTGGGGGTTCAACAGGGACACATTCGTTTGAACGGATTGGTCTAATTCATGTCGATCATATTCACGTTATCGTTCTAATTCTCGATTAAATGCGTCATTCATTCCTCGATCTGGCGCTGGCATTCCTAACCTGACTAAAAAACTGCCGCACGTGAGGTAACACATGTTTTCGATCAAGATCAAAGCCTGGTTATGCATCTCATCATTCACCTCAAGATCGGGATTTCTTGAACTGATACGAATTCTATGTAAAATTTCTTGTTACATGTCATCTTTGTATTTGTTCCACAGGTCACGTGGATTCGATGGGAAGCATGTCGAAATGATGATNACATGTCATCTTTGTATTTGTTCCACAGGTCATGTGGATTCGATGGGAAGCATGTCGAAATGATGATAACAAATAATGTGCGTATCTGACTTGGAGTTGCAGAAATAACTGCTTCAGCGATTGTCGTGTCCCAATGAGTATCGTTTTCAAGCAAATTGAGCTCTTGACATGCAGTGATTAAAATTATGTTGGCCCACGAACATTCACCAGCAACAACCGCAAATAGAAGCATTCATCATTCTTCGGATGAACTGTGTAAATATGACCAAGAGCATCAGTAGAACGCACATCCGAATGACCAGGAACCGCATCGCCTTGCTTCCGACGTTGAAATTTCTTCGATGAAGCGTTCCAAGTGTAATAATGTGGCATCTCTGAGTCCAGCCGTTCTCGAGTTATAAATGGTGTAATTAACCCGACTTTGTTTTATATATACAAATAAATGTTTTTTCATGTTAACATTCCTTATTTATTTTAGAGGCAATACTTGAACTTCAGTTAATGTCATGTCAAAAATGTCATCCATATAAAATGTATGAGAAAATTAATTTACGTTATAATTATTTTTCCGTGAACTTTTACGATGTTTCAATAGCCTATATGTTATTCCGGGCGCAGACAAATCCAAAAAATCTAAAATCATTGAAATCGGTCCAGCTGTTCTCGAGTTATAAATGATGTAACTATATATATATAGATTAGGATAGTTTTTTTCACTTGTACACTATAAGTACTCATTTTGATGTATAGTTTTATTTCATTTGTTAACCACATTGATACATAGCACTTACTTTCTTTTGTGTGACTTTACACTATATATAGTTTTATCTTATTACATATTAATGCCAATTTTTTTGTTGTATGTATTTTTTGACTAATGTTTAGATTTGCTCCTGCATATGTATATTGGGATGTTTGTTTCTGCATTGCAACCCTGCCTGCACTACACCATTGAAGTGTTGCTGGCCCCAAGCCTGGGTAAAATAGGGAGGGTAACGCAGATGGTACCTACATGTTGGTTTCGCAATCTATATGCAAGAGTGATAAACATGGCACCCTTATACCTTTGATTGTCTATGTGGAGACATGCACATGCAAAATATTTATTAACATGAAGCAAATTATTTTATCTCAAGCTAATCGATGCTAATATTCTTATACATACTTAATATGGCGAATGCCGAAACTGGGAAGCCGATCCCTGATCCCTGTGCCAGAGCTCTACTGGAGCACTCTAGCTGGCGACGAGAGAACTAGCAGACGAAACAAGATGGCTGCCCTTCGACATCCAAGATGGTGGTCAGAGGTGATGACAGGTAATAAGTAATGACAGAGCATGAAGGTGGAATGAAAGAGTATGAAAGGACAGGGCAATCAACTGGACCATTCTAGAAATGTGATGGCCGATCAGAGTGACAGCATGAGGATGTAGGGTGTGGACATCATGCAATATGGTGACCGAATATGGTGATGTACTAGCTACCAGGCTACCAATATGGTGACCCAATATGGTGGAATACTGGCTACCAATATGGTGGATGGAGACAAGATTAATGCCAAAACCGGGAAGCCGATCCCTGATTCCTGTTACAGAAGCCCAATTATCCTACTACTTCTGCCCCACCATGGCCATATTTCCCGGTCACATGGTTAAACAAAATGAAACCTATCTCACATGTTTTGTTTTTTCGGGTCAGCCGAAGCCATGATTTCTCGTTTTATTCTACTTTCCTCCCATGCTGCAGCTAATTTCTTACTTTTGGTACAAAATATCGAATTAGAATTTAGGCTTGAGTGTCTGAACACATGCGCATTGGAATGTTAATCCCTAAACTATTTGAACTTTCTAAAAAATATAATTATATTGAAATAAATTTCACCAAAAATAAAATTATACGACCTATTATTCAGCCTGATATATTATAAAGTAACTGTATATAGTAAATATTCAAATCCTTTGGAGATATTCGGATGCAAATTCTTTGGTAGATCTTCGCGTTTGTTTAATCAGGTTATATAAATTTATTATATGCTAACTTTTACCTACGGCTTCGCTCGCGGGGTTATAGTAACAAACTTATAGTGAGAAATAACGGTGTTTGTCAGTAGACGGACACTGATCATAAACACAGAATAGAGCACTAACGATGCCATTTTTTGGTGCTAGAATCGCTCTTTTACATAGCCTCTGATCGTGATTTATATTTATTTGTAGATCTGGGTAAACTCTAGTACTCAGTTCCGTATCATACTGCACCAAATTACTAAAATCCCCCGTTAGTAACACACAGCACTCGGCATCTGTTTCTAACCGCCCATCTGCAATTTTTAATAATGTATCAGCATAATGTTCTGTATCAACGTCATTGAAGAGGTGCACACTCATATTTGTCGTCAAGCTGAATTTCTTGACATTTGTCCATAAGCTTGACGACTTGAGACAGGCTTGGATTTCATCTGCAGGTGTGCCCCTCTGAATTACCGATAGAGTTTGGCGGAAGTCACCAACCAGTAATACAACCATTCCTCCCATAATGTCTGTATTGTTTCGTTTATCCTGTATAGTTCGGTTTTGGGCCTCTATCGCTTTTTTGTGTGACATTGTGCTTTTGACCCACACTAGCAACTTACATTGACGTAGCATTGTACCCCAAGCGCTATTTTTACAAAAAAAAAAAAAATTTCCTGAGGGAATGAGATATTTTTTTCGGGATAAAAAGTAGCCTGTGTCATTTCCCGGCCGTCCAAATATCTCTGTGATAAAAATCACGTCGATCCGTTGCGACGTGAAAGAAGGACAAACAAACAAACAAACACACTTTCGCATTTATAATATTAGTTAGGATTATATATAACTTTTTTGTACCGTAGTCATATATATTTCGTTTCTTGTTCAAGAGACGTGCCATATGCCATAGCATTATATGTTATCATTTTATGTGGTTATAAATGTTTTAATTTAGCTTACCGTTATGGTAGATGTCTGGACTTTGTGTGGAGAAATCCGGCAAGCCTTCCTGGCATCTGTTGTTTTGTTGTTCCCATATTTGCGGCAGCCAGATTGAATCGTTACAGCTACAATGTAAGGGATTACTAGTACGTATAAACAACTTCCCCTTTCCACAAAATTATCTACAAATATTCTTTTAGAAATCCTGCAAGTCGTGAAGACGCCGACGCCGTATTAGCATATCCAGCAACCGATACGACGCCTCGTCAATTTCTTGCTGCCATCTACGCAATAAGTTATAGTAAAGTTTTCGACGTCAGTTGCTATTAGGCCCTGTACACACGAGCAATAAGTCAGGCATTAATGTTAGAATTTGCTCGAAAAAATACGATTTCGTATACACTCGACCACTAATTGCATCCAATGCTGTACGCTATGTTGGCAGCCATATCGCATGAGAGAAATGACCAATGTATTTCTCTTTGAAATACGAAAATAAAACAGAATTCTAAAAGAATATACATATTTTTTATTTTTTTTCCATTTCTGTCATTAATTTATATTTTTTTTTTACATGCAAGGCTAAATTGTGAATTGTCTCTCTTAGAAACAATTATAGCTCTTTTAGGACGCTGTACATGTGTGAGTTCATAATCTGAGATGAAAAATAAACGAAAATTACATTTGAGAAAAATATTCTTTTCGTATTATGCGATTATCGTAATTTATTATATAAGCACTGCTTAAGTTCGTAACATAAAAAGGGTAGCAAACAAAACTTCAATAATTACAGATCTACTGTATATCATTACTCTAGAAAAAGTAATCTATGTAAGATTAGTTAAGCATTTGGAATATTCTGATATAATATCTTCATCTCAATTTGGGTTTAGGAAGATATTGTCAAATATTGATGTCACTTTCCACCTTGCCACTTATCTATTAAATATATATTAAATAATAAGCATCATGAAGCAGAGTATTCTGTAATTTATGCAAAGCCTTCAAATGTGTAGACCATGAGATTTTAATTAAAAGATTATATTTTTATGGTGTTAGAGATACGCTGAACTTATTAATTCAATCATACTTAATGAATCGAAGTCAAAAAGTTGTAATTTCAGATCATGAGTTAAATCAGAATGTAACATCAAGTTCAGATGTAATAAGAATGTAGTACCCTGGCGATTAATTCTTGGACCGGTGCTTTTTTAGTTTATATTAATGAATTACCAGCTTATCTAGGCCGAAAATGTCAAATTTTTATTATTTGCAGATTACACTAGTTTATTAATTACTGCTGAATCCCGTTTCGAGCTTGAAAATCACCCAAATGAAATGTGTCATAAATTATCTAATTGGTTTTCAGTGAATAAGTTGGCCTTAAATTGTTATAAAACAAATTTATTAAAATTTCGCATTAAAACAGTTTAAATATTAATTTAAAATTTATATGCAGAGATAAAGATATAGAAAATGTGACTTTTACTCAATTTTTAATATTAATTGTTGATCAAAATTTAAAGTGGAAAAAGCATTTAAAGTATATAGCAAATAAATTTAGTGTAGCGTGCTATTTTCTAAGGCGTCTCTCTAATATAACCTCAAGACATACACTTAAAACAGTTTACTATGCATATTTTTTATCAGTAATGTTGTAAGATAATTTTCTGGGGCGAATCTTTAGATTCTAGAAAGGTTTTTATCATTTCACTTGACACCATATATTTTCTTCATAGAATATTTTTTAATAACACAACAATAGATTTAAATTCTAGAAACTATTTAAAATTTGGATATTATTTTCCGTGTAATTTTAACGTTACTGTTTCCGATATTCCCTTTTGTAAAATTAACTCCAACGTTCTGTAATGTGTAAGACAAATTATTTAGTGGTGGGCCCAACTAAACAGTAAGTGTCTTGCGAACTCATCTGGATGGTATTTAAAAAGAAAGGTTCTTTTACTGAGCTACTGATACGACATAAGTGGCTCCAAACGTCTCCTAAGAGAACTAAACCTCGCATAACTAGCATTACTGCCCTCTAGTGTCAGGCATGTAAATTGAATGCAGTGCCATCTACTGAGCAGTATTCGTCACTCTGTCTTCCATTTCGTGAGGTCGTCAAACTATAATTTTTGTACACAAATGGTATGTATTAGAAAAGTTATCAAACGTACAGTCTATTAAATCGTCACATTAAAGTCTTTTTAATTAACAGTTTACTAGATTGTACTTAAACCAGAATCGTTCCGGACTTCGTTTCACCTAACTTAGTTTCGCCTAACTTCGTTTCGCCTAACTGCGAATAGCCTAATGGCGTTTATCCTACCCTAATTTAATTTGTCCTAACTTCGTTTACCCTAATTTCTTTTAGCCTAACTGCGTTTGTCCTAACTGCGTTTGTACTAACTGCGTTTGTCCTAACTGCATTTCGCCTAACTGCGTTTGTCCTTATTTCGTTTCGCCTAACTGCGTTTGTCCTTATTTCGTTTCGCCTAACTGCGCTTGTCCTTATTTCGTTTCGCCTAACTGCGTTTGTCCTTATTTCGTTTCTTCTAACTGCATTTGTCCTTATTTCGTTTCGCCTAACTGAGTCTATCCTAAAATCTGAAACTTGCATTTAACCTAACTGCGTTTGTCCTAACTTTGTTTGGCCTAATTGCGAATAGTCTAACTGCGTTTATCATAATTCCATGTGGCGTAACTTCATTTTCACTAATTTCGTTTAGCAAACGAAATTAGGGTAAACGCAACGCCACCGATGTTAGAACATCATTAGGTTTTCTCACTGAAATGTGCAAAAGGTCCGTTGTGTCTAGTGTATAACTATACTTGAGCGCAATGATAAATAATTTGTGTGTTTTGTAACCAACATGTTCTGCAAAAGTTTTAAACACATGTGCTTATATATCTGAAATATTGTAACATCAGTGCAAGAAGCAAAACTGCTGCCTTACACGTACTTAGTGAAGTGAGAATATTGGACGCACAGGGGGGGTGGGAGGTAAAGTTGCTCGCGAAGCGCTATAGCTGTCACACAAGTGCCGGACCATACTGTTGTCGCGCAGCTGTACAGACCGGCCCGAGAAGGGCTCCAGAAGCGCGAGAGTGATATAAATGGCTTGCGAGATGTCAAGGATTGGTACATACACACTGAGAAGTTTGCACTTGCGGAGTTGCATAAATATAGAAGATGTATTTTTATAAAAAGTAGTGTTGGGATGGTCGTCAGTAGCAACATATTCTTACAAAATTGTATTTTAATCGGTTCAGGGAAAAAAGTTGTTAGATAGGGGGGCATACATCCAGACAGACATTCGGGTGATTTAATAAGCCTAGCTTTTCAAAGGGAAGTAGGCTAAAAATTAGTACCTGCAGCTCAGTTAAAATTATTTACATATCTTTTGTCGAGTGACTGTTTTCGAACATTTATGAAAAACAGAAGCTTTCAAGAAAATAAAATTTGTTTCATATTTTGATGTTACTGTTTTTAAAGTTAGGTTGCATTATTTTGTAAACTGTAATACAATTTTTTTTAGATGTGCTGACTTTGTGGTTTCTAGTCCTTTTTTGAAAACAGTTAGCAATTGTTTATTCTAAAAATATACGCCATCTATTGCTGTGTATCTCTGCCTCCGTAATTCAACAAAATAAACCCAGTCGAATTATATTAAGTGGTTCAGATTCTGTTCTTGATTATACAGGACGATTATAAAATAATACCCTAACTTTGAAGGTTTATAACATAAAAAAAAATCACCTACAGCCTTGATTGACCAATCAAATGAACCGCGGAATCATAACGTTTGTTTACCATACAGTCATAAATGTTCAATGTGACCACCATGAGTGGCCCGAACGACATCTACGCGATAATAAAGCTCGTTCCACGCTCTTGTCAGCATGTCTGGTGTTACGGTTTGGATGTCGTTCATAACTCTCAGTTTGAGGCGGTGAGGGGGAAGCGAGCTCGTATTCGACACGTCAATGTGAAGGGGACGGACTGATGTTTCCTTTATGTGCCGAGAGATGACACTGGGAGCGTCTGTCGTCACACTATGAGCGTGTGTTGTGTGTTATTCAGTTTGCTAAATGTGAATCGGTTACGACTGTTCAACGTGATTTCCGTTGCAAATACGGACGTTGTCCTCCCGATAGGTGGAGTATCGTACTTTGGTTTCATCAGTTCCGTGACACAGGATGCCTTTGCAAAGGCAAAAGTTCCGGGTGGCCACGTGTGTCCGAGGAGAATGTGCAACGGATTCAACAAGAGTTTGTTTGCTGTCCGAGAAAATCAACTCGACAAGCTAGCCGGGAAATGCAAATCCCTCAATCAACGGTATGGACAGTGTTGCGAAAGCGATTGCTGTACAAACCATACAGGTTACAGCTTGTACAGGCTCTTACCGAAAGGTATAAAGAACTGAGACGTGATTTCTGCGCGTTCGTTCTTGCCCAGAACGAGGTAGACGATGCCTTCATGTCTAAGCTGGTTTTTAGCGATAAAGCGACGTTCCATACAAATGATAAAATGAACCGGCACAATGTGCGGAGACGGGGTCTGGAGCCTCCACATGAAACCACCGAACACGACCGCGCTTCCCCCAAAGTGAACGTGTTTTGCGCTGTATGCAAAGACACTGTTTTGGGCCCTTTCTTTTTTCATGAGCCCACTGTTACTGGAATCCCTTATTTGAACATGCTTACAGAGTGGTTGTTCCTCAGTTAGAAGAGGCGGCGGGGGACTTCATTTTCCAGCAAGATGGTGCGCCATCCCATTGGCACCTAGCTGTTCGCGGATACCTGAATGAGACGTTGCCGCAACGCTGAATTGGTCGAGGAGCAGCTGGTAACCAGGCTCATCACTGGCCCTCAAGAAGCCCGGATCTTACCCCGTGTGATTTTTTTCTATGGGGATACATAAAGGATCAAGTGTTTCGTCCACCGTTGCCGGCTAGCATTGACGACCTCAAAACTAGAATTACGAACGCCATCCAAACCGTAACACCGGACATGCTGACAAGAGTGTGGAACGAGTTTTATTATCGCGTANTTACGAACGCCATCCAAACCGTAACACCGGACATGCTGACAAGAGTGTGGAACGAGTTTTATTATCGCGTAGATGTTGTTCGGGCTGCTCATGGTGGTCACATTGAACATTTATGAAGATATGGTAAACAAACTTCACTGTTCCACGGTTAATTTTATTGGTCAACCAAGGTTGTAGGTTGTTTGGTTTTGATATTATAGACCTTCAAAATTTGGGGTATTATTTTATACTCATCCTGTATTCGCGCACAGTGCGAGCTTTCTATACCCTTTAGTAAATGAAACTGCTGTAGAGTAAACAGTTTTGTGACTGCAAAGCGTCACTTAAAACACTTCCACAAACGTCTTCCATCCGTCATCAGTTGGTTTAGTTACCCCATCAAACTATTTGGTGTGCGCCACGGGAAGTCTAAAAAAATGCCATTGAAAACATATATTTTGAGGCAAAAATTTTTCATTCTATTCTTGGCACGAATATCTGTACCAACAAAATCGTTGAGAAAGGCCTCGTTCTACAACGAAAAAGGATCGTCTCCAGTCGTTTGTGTCAGAAAGTTGTAAGAGTGGTCTGTTTCTTGAAATTTAATTTGTAGGTATTTGTAAACAGCGGCAAGTTTAAAGCAGAGTATTTGTACCAATAAGATGAACACTGTAGACTAAACTTTTCGCTCCTAATAATAAGTGTTTTTTGCGTAAGTTAAATTTTTTTCGGTTTTTGATAAGTTAATACAATAAAAGATATCATTGTGTGTTGATGACACCACTTACAACAATACATTGTTTGAATTTTTTTTTACGTTACAAAATACTGCCGGCAGATGGATGTATGTCAATTTAAATTTTTTTTTGTTATCACAATAACTGAATCCAAGTTACTTCGGTTACAAAACAAAAGTGTTTACATTGTGTGAAGGGCGTCCAATAATTACTGGAAGAGCACACCAATGTATTTAGAAAAATGAAGAAACAAACTACATTTTTTTATAATCTATTAAGGTGTAATTTAGGCTCACAGATCTAGTAGAGAAGAAAAATCACATATTTACGATGTTTCATATTATAAGTTGTTCGCATGCTTATTTCGAAATGCAAATTTTTTAATTGCTTCCGAAGTATTATTCTTTCCTGAGAAACGTTTCACTATACTGCACACTCTTAAGGTTTTCATAAAAGTGTGTATGCACGCAGTTTTAGCAGCTTATTACGAGGTCTCCGTAAACATTATAATAATTATTATTGCCTGCAGTGCACGGACATCCACTTGACGTAATTATTATTTAATCGCTAATTGCATTTATGGTCGCAATATTATTAGTCAATATTCGTCAGTTTTGGATATTAGGGATATATATCGTTGCAGTTTTTGAGGATGGGGAATGTGATATTTATTTGCATGCGTTATTCCGTAAAAAAGAGGATATAAAAGACAAACTGTACACACATTTTCTTCAGGAGATTGCGCCTACAGTAGTTGGTTTGTTCATTTTACCCAGTTGCGGCACACTCCAGGGAATACCGAAACGCGATATAGAAAGAAGAGAACGAACTACGAAAATTGCTTCGAAATTTCCCTAGGGTCTATCTGCTGCAGAGCTGCGAGATCAACTTGCCGTAATCAGTAAACAAGTAAGTGGTATTCAACAAAAGCAAAGTAAAATACTCGTTGATATGCTCTTTTTCTATACAACAATTTTAATTTTGCAATAGTTACACGTTTTCTTTCGGACTGGGGCAATGTTACAGATCACCTTACCAATCCTCGTATTTTATAACATTTTATCAGCTAACATAAACTTTTAAGCATTTTCTGTATATTTTCAGTAATGAACACAGAGGAAGGTTTGTTCCAGCTAACAAAATATTAGTTTCTATAGGGCCAAAAATATAGTTAGTTGTCCGAACGAAATATTTCGTTGAGTAAACAAAACTTAAAAAGAAAAAATAATTTTTTTTTCATCCAACAAAACAACATAAACGCTTCAATTAAAAAAACATATATGCTGGGCAAAAAAAAATTAGACTGTTATCAAAATATTTAGTTGAATTAACTGTATATATTTGTTTGACAACTCATTAATTTTTATTTATTCTAAAATACAGCTCGAGAATTTGTTTGCATTTTTCGTGACAGTTAGGATAGTAACAGTGTTTTTTAGTGCATTTATTGATGCTTAATATAGGTAGAAACATTGTAATAAAACAAGTTCGATAGGAAAATAAAAGTAAGGCTTTAAAACTTCATATAGACATTTATCTACGCACATTACCCAGTGTTTGAAATGTATTTATTTATTAGAAACATTTCACTTCTAACAGTTTTAATTTAGCTGCGGTTTTTTGTATCTTAATATTTTTATCAAATAATTGAAACTGTTNCATTTCACTTCTAACAGTTTTAATTTAGCTGCGGTTTTTTGTATCTTAATATTTTTATCAAATAATTGAAACTGTTTTTAAACTTACAACAGTGTGTAGAAAAATTTCCTCTTCATTGGCCGTACTCTTATTTCATAAAAGATTGTTGCTTGCTGTAACCTATTTTCTTTAGGATCCGACTTTATGGTTATTTATTTGCGCTTCTTAAAACTACCGCTGAAGGGGACTCCCCAATAAAATATTATATGTAAAATCGGGGTTCGCAGAGGTGTAGTGGTTAGANCATTTCACTTCTAACAGTTTTAATTTAGCTGCGGTTTTTTGTATCTTAATATTTTTATCAAATAATTGAAACTGTTCTTAAACTTACAACAGCGTGTAGAAAAATTTCCTCTTCATTGGCCGTACTCTTATTTCATAAAAGATTGTTGCTTGCTGTAACCTATTTTCTTTAGGATCCGACTTTATGGTTATTTATTTGCGCTTCTTTNATTTCATAAAAGATTGTTGCTTGCTGTAACCTATTTTCTTTAGGATCCGACTTTATGGTTATTTATTTGCGCTTCTTAAAACTACCGCTGAAGGGGACTCCCCAATAAAATATTATATGTAAAATCGGGGTTCGCAGAGGTGTAGTGGTTAGACTACTCGCCTCCCATCTAGGTGAACCGTGTTCGATTCCCGGTGGGGCCGCTCCCGAATTTTCGTATGCGGGAATCGTGCCGGACGATACCGCTGGTCGGCGGGTTTTCTCGGGATCTCTCGTTTCCCCCGTACTTGCATTCCGGCGCTGCTCCATTCTCACCTCTTGGATCTCAATATCTCGTTGTCAAGAGCCGCCCAAATATCTCAACTCAATTATACTGAGCTTAAAAGTATAGTTCCGTCGGGGAATAATTCAAAAGTGTGATTGATGGTGTTCAATAATGATGGACTTTTCGCTGTACAATACAATGTAATTTCCTTTCACCGTGTTAAGCATNAGCCGCCCAAATATCTCAACTCAATTATACTGAGCTTAAAAGTATAGTTCCGTCGGGGAATAATTCAAAAGTGTGATGGTGTTCAATAATGATGGACTTTTCGCTGTACAATACAATGTAATTTCCTTTCACCGTGTTAAGCATAACGGAACGAATATCTCAGCTGAATTTACGTGCTCTTCTTCATGTTATCCTTTCGTACTCTGTCTCGGGAACAGTGAAAGCGTTTATCCGAGCCTTTGGAGATGTTTCAAGACTCACATTTAACAAGCGACTGCTGACGTGCTGGAGGCGAAAGGGTGTCGATAATCGTGTGCCTCACTCAGTTCTCGCCTCTCCCCAGGAGCAGGCAGTTCGGCCCAGTTCGCGAGTTCCGAGTACCGCTCCGAATATTTTACACCAAAGCGGTCGCTTCTCCAACTTTTGTCCCTAGACTCTTCTGTTCAGCTTGGATGTGAGTGCAATGTTCTGTCGAGTGGGATCATTCAGTGGGAGGAGAGATGGAACAAAAAAATCCACGCGACACACTATAAAACGGGCGTCAGTGTCAGGGGGGACCAAGGGGGCGATACATCGAAATTCGATACTATTCGAAGACTGTATTCAGTGCGATATATTGCTTCATCAAATTCGCAACTGTAACGTTTGATGAAAGTCATTCATTGTGGACTTAGATATATATATTTCTCTTATTTGTACACACGGAGATCCGCCTATATGCTGTTTACGGCAAACTGAGCCCTTTTGAAACCCCTTCTTAAGATCTATTTGTATGTACATTGTAGAATTAACTTTGTCGTGGCCTGATCACTTTGTTCATACGTCAGTGAACTGAAACATTGATCATTATGGAAGTAAATATTTTATACATTTGCTAATTCTTACACATATATGCATTAAAAACAAAGTAAAAGAAGTCGTTTTATATTCACAAATGTTTATACCGAACTTTAATTCGACGTTAAAACATTGAACTACTTTCCCACCGTCGTTGCCAACTTTGCTGGGCGCACACCAGTCAGAGTGCCCATTAAAGTATGTGCAGGTAGGGGTAGTGACATTTTTCAAACATTGATTTAAACAGTACTCACTTTACCATGGGCAGCCTTATCGGATAGGTGATAGGGCGATAGGGCGAATCCATACGTGCCGGTTTTGATATTCAAATACCACGTTTGGTAACACACAATCACCTCGATATAGGTTTTCCACTGATGTATTTAGATCATGCTCTATGTTGTATTTCTATACTATGTTTTTATTACAGAGTTCAGTACATAATACGCAGCATTATAGCTGTTCACAACTTTTACAATTTAAAATTAAGTACGGGCTGACAAGTTAAAACACTTATTTACAAGTAAAAAGTATAACAGTTATTTTAATACCACAAAGACTAAAAATAAATTTCCTCAAAAATGTATTGCGCTTGCATGCCAATTACAGCCAGTACTCTCTAAATGACTATAAATTCTTATACCAGTAAAATATATGTATACTATGAAGACCTGCTGGAACACTGAATCAACAAAACGTGTGTCAAGAAAATTTATAACGGAAACAATAACTGGCTGCAACCCAAATTGGTTTCGTACCACATGTAATATAAACATATGAAATGTACATGAACTCCAAAACTTAAATGAACCGCGGATAACTTTAGCTGAATTCGGTCACATTAAGCGCTACTAACGTAAATAAGAGTAATAAATAGTACTAAGAAGAAAACTGTCACGAGTATCGATTATACCTCTTCCTTCAACAGCAAATTCATTCAGTCGAATGCAGGCCAATAAAATAGCCAGGAAATTACGCACCGAAAAATATCAATTTCCAGTTCCAAATCAATACAGTAATTTGAAATTACTATGTAAATGAATGCAGAGTTTATGCAGTAGTTCTGTCGTATTCCATACACGTTCACAAGTGTGTCTGTATATTATGACAAAGGCCACTGAATTCCCAAAGGATCTCACGTACCCTTGCCTCCCCCCCCCCGCCCAATTCCTTGAGGTTTAGAAATTGTGCTAGTTGAATGTTGCCTGTGCATATTAAACGACATGAGTTCAAAAACTCAACGTGAGTAGCATTTTAAATTTATAATACAAGTTATTTACACGGTCACCCCGATTCAGAAAATATTGAGTAAAGTTCACATCTCTCCTCATAAGGTTTCTTAAAACTTTCACAATCGTAGCTATAGAAATAACTGGATCTTTATCACTCCTCATTTCCCAATTTGAACTGGACACACTTCACACAGCAAAATGTGTTGCGCTGCTGTGGATGTCCGAGCAGTAATTAAGTTGCATTTTGTATATAAATTAGAAATTTTCGGGAATTCATTCGATGGAAGGCTGCACCTCAAACACTTGCGCGCGTATCTCTTTTGCAATTTGACTTTAGATTAGTTGTCATACCCAGGAGGACACAGGGTCATTAAAAAGAAGCAACGCTATAAGTAATAAATCATTTTAAACAATGCCAAAATTTAATTTCGTTTCTCACGAGAGCAGCAGCCAATGAACAATTTATTGACACATGCTCACATATACAAATTATAGCCTACAGATTATTGGACCTGTGATATTTTGTCTGTTCCTGCTTACTGCGATTAACGAAGTTTGACACGAAATTACAGCATACTCACGTTAACGTCTAATAATTGTTTTACGGTTGGCAGTTGCAAAAACAATCTTGGAATAATAGATGATTGTGACTTCGATAACCGTTGAGCTCAAACTCTGCCCTGGAAAACTTTGAGGATTCAACGTTTCTTGATTGTCCTTACCTAAACTAAAATTAAATTATTATTAGTTAACTGTTCATCGGAAAAATAGTTATAAACTAAGCATACAACATAGGTACTTTAATTTAATGTGGATGAAGAACATGTGTTTTTCTTCTAAATATTAATAGTCCACGTACACACGTGACTTTTTCATTCGTTACACAGCTCCTCAGAACTTAAAACTTTAGCGATAAGTTGATCTTATAAAAATATTTGCGTAAGTGTAACGTGTTGAGATAAACAGGAAACTGCAGCCTATACCAAAAAAAATTGATTATAACGGAAAACGTTTTCTCACCTTTATGGAGACCCAGAGCGGAAATTCGAGTGTTTGTGTGTTTCTGTAAACATAATTTATACATTAACAAATATACAAACCAGTTTGTATATCTATTTATACATATAAACCCAGTACCTATTTTAAACTTGTAAGCTCTGTTGATTGCAAAGTTAAATCACAAAACAAATAATCCAAATTGCATCCGTTATTAACAAAAACTCTTCTTCACTCCTTGCGTAATCACTACAATGTAGAAGAAAATCCCAATCGGAGACAGCAAACGGGTCAGTTTTTGGTAATTTGTATGTTCCTGAATATTTTGAAAACTTATAGTAGTTGTGTTTTGCAAAATTGCTAAATCTTTTGTACGAAAACGCGCACAGCCACAAAATAAATGACACATTTGGGCATCACGAACTTTTGTAACTTAGCGAATGGCTTTCAACTCCATAGAGCATGGCTAGTTTGCTAAAACATACAATCTCTTAAAAGTAGCTATATTTTTCCCAAGCTTCGTGGAGGATTTGGGAACATTCTTTACAGAAGCGCTCAATTCACAGCTTTGTAAATTACCAGTAAATCCAGAGGAGAATAAATCCAGAAACGGAGCGTGATCGATACTCTTATAAGTCGTAGAAAAAGAGCTCTTAGAAGGCAACATATGCATAGCAATTTTTACAGCTGGAGATAGTTAGCGTAAAAAAGGTTAAATGTCAATTCACATATAAAAATTGTTAACAAGAAGAGTTAAGCGCACTAGCCAATTTAACACGGGCAGAAAATCGTTTCTCTGTAAGTTATTTGAGTAAGTTATTTGAGTTTATGTGGGTTAGGAATCACAATTTCCTACACAAAAAAAATCGTAATTCAGTGGTGCTAAGTTTCAAAGTCCTATAATACCAGTAACCGTTTCATATATAATTTATTATTAATATCTGCTGTTAGGTTCTAGGGATGTTACTAGAGGCTCTGCTTGTTTACTGATTTAACCCACATTGCACGGAAAAGCACCATTTAGGTCTATGATCATAACTGGACCCTAATCCACGATCTAACATCTTACAACAGACATAACTGTGAACACAGTAAGAATAGACTGTGGTGTCAACATATAAGTATCAAATGCCCTTAAGTTCTCATTTATTCAGTTTATATAGTCGTGTTCACATGTAAGTATAAACTGTGTGTCAGTCATGTGCTTCCTTGAATGGAATGTTATTTTGATACTTAAAAATTAAAACTGCCTTATTTCCACAGAATGTGCCATTTAAATTCCAAATTTTTTCTTTCCTTCACAGACGACTCTGCTCAATACGTGTTAAACTCCCCAAACGCTGCTTTATACAACGGAAACTAATATTCATTCTCGTTTGCTGAAAGCTTCCGATTATATTAAGTACCAAGTAAGAGTGAGTAAAGGAAACATAAGATTGTAATAAATGTTAATACGATGACAAGTATATTTGCCATTTTATATAGGTATAAATACTTGTCAGTGATAAGTATTTTATAATGGTCATAGTAATTAATGGCACTGGGATTCAACTGGCAAGGGAAGAGATAACCTTCGAGAAAAAGCCATCTTATCCCATAGTGATGTCTAGGATCTAACCCATGCATCACCTCACATATGTGAATCAACTTTGCTACCACGAGACCAAACACGGCTGGTAATTGCAATACGTATACCAACATAATAATATCCATGCTGATAGCAGTAACACTATGGACGGGAGCTATTTGAGTTGCCATAGAATGTGCAACCAATCAGGTCAATATTTTTCTGTCGGGATATATTGAAAGTATGTGTGTTTGTGTATGTGCGTGCAGGAGTTGGGAAAAGACACGCTTATATGCTTGTCCAACCTCAGCGATGATAAGAAATGCCGAAGATTGAGATTTGTACATTTCCTTGTTGGGTCACTTAAAATTTCATCATATTGTATTGATTCTACTTTTATACATTATATGAACACCTATATAAGTTAGCAGATAAATATGTCAATGGCTTTTCACAAGTTGCACTGGTACATCATCGATCGTATCGCTCGTTTTCAAGACGCGTTGTGAATGGCGTCCCAGCGAGCCAAATACCTAGCTCGCCAGTAGTTTTCAGTTTCCACCGATATGTCACTCCGCCTTTGCGGAGATTTCGCCAAGGAAAACAACTTAGTTCATAGCCTCGTAAACTTGACGAAAATTGTTTCCTTCCAGTAAAGAAAAACCACTTATAGTGTGAAATACTAATGATAAAGGTATTTTTCAATCCTTTTCTTAGGTGACATTTTTTAGAAACCTTAAAAATTTCTGGTACTAGTTTTTATGGTACAGGTACGCTCATGCAGTAAAGATTCCCAACGACATGAGTAGCAACTAACTGTATACGTTTAGTTCAAGAGCACATACTAAGACATACATAACCGATATTTGCTGATCCTTCACTTTTAAATCCCTGTGGCAATAGTAAATCGCAATATTTCCAAGACGACCCCAAATGTGGGGTAAAGAGGAAAAGAGTCAATATGATGCGTGATCACCCAGGACGGCGACATACTCAAGTTCAACGGGCTCCGATGCTGTGAACAAGACTGTTGGTCAGTCCTTGGTGTACGAAATCTAATTCGATCATTAAAAATCACACGGAGACTCTAGATGGTAAGTGAACATAATAAACGCCCCGCTATAGAGTGCGTTCCAAGCGTGCTCGACAGGGTTTTAGATCGGGGGACTGTGCCGGACAATCCACACAGGTGATGCCTTAAGTTTTCACATAGTTATCCGCCGATGTAAGCCGGTGTGGGTGGGTGTCATTATCCATAACTGACCTTGGAATGTGAAACGCTTTATTTAATACTTGAGGACATCTGGAGAGAGATCATGGAGAGATTCGGGCGGCTCTTAACGTCTTGAGAGTCAATGTGAGTGAAGCGAGGTGACTGTGGAGCGGCGCCGGAATACAAGGGCGGGGAAACGGGAGATCCCCGAGAAAACCCGCTAACCAGCGGCATTGTCCGGCACGATTCCCACTTGCAAAAATCCTGTAGCGACCCCGCCGGGAATCAAACCCTGCCTACCTTGATGGGAGGCGAGTAGTCTAACCGTTACACCACTGCAGCCCCTATGCACCTGGCCTTTACAAAAACTGTCACATAAGGAGAGGTGTACGTGAGCCAAGCAGTCCTCTTCGGTGATGTTGTAGGCTATTCACGGTTAAGTGAACACTTTTAGAATCTCTCTCATTTAGAATAATAGTCAATAAATATATTTTATTGCATCCTTATACGTTAACTTTCAAGTCTGGTGAAACATATACACTTTGTTTGTTACTGACATGGCACTATTTATTTTAAATAGTGGTCGAACGATAAAAAATGGCTGATAGGAAAAAGTAACTAGGGCCTCAAAAGTGCTAAGTCTACCGTGAACGGCCTATAGCTGGGTTGTACCTACTTGCCCGTTCTCGCCGCCATATGTAAACCGACCGGTAATCACTGCGAAGAATAAACCTGGGCGCGTCCGTAAACAGGACTCAATCCCGATATGCCCAGGTCCACGCCGTGACCACCGAGTCTTCAGGGCCGCACAACCTCTTCTAGCCAAGCTAAATGACGTCAAAAATAAATGGCGAACACAAGTGGCCTCTACGGCTGGCAGCTTTGTTAGTTGAGGCACTTGGCGGGTCGTATTTTAATGAAAACTGTGGCGTCTGTGTAATAATATACCGCGGTGTTTAACTTATGTGGTCCTCAGTATTTTGGAAATTACTGTGATTCACTAAAAAGTGCACATCATCAGCTTCCTAACAATTATGAAATAGTGATAGTGGACTCACAACAGTCCGTCGCATCCGTTAGTCGTCCGTCCGTCAGTTATCCGTCTGT
Source organism: Clitarchus hookeri (assembly GCA_002778355.1). Taxonomy (NCBI): domain Eukaryota; kingdom Metazoa; phylum Arthropoda; class Insecta; order Phasmatodea; family Phasmatidae; genus Clitarchus; species Clitarchus hookeri. Next base: position 83,840 of record NQII01005847.1, on the reverse strand, counting down.
TTTTTCGTCCGTCAGTTGAAAGCGATTCATAACAATCTCTCGTCAGTCAATCCTCCTATACGACAAAATTTCAGCGTGACTACTTAACATCGTGATTGTTCTTTAGTTGGAGATATATTTTGTTGTAAAATCGTTGTCATGAGATAAATATTTTGGGAAAATAATGTTTTCACGTGATAAGAATGTGTACTAATTTTTTTTTAAATTAAATATTTTGAATTAAGCGCTAAAGATAATTGAACACAGATCCACCGCCTTGCATTTTATTTCAAAGTGTGTATTCACATATAAGGAATGTCGTCAGAAGGCTGTGGCTCGTCCGTCCGTCCGACCGTCGAAAGTTAAAGTTTGGTAAATATCTGGCGGATGCACGGATAGAAAAAAAGTTGCCCTGCGATTGATTGAAGATCACGTGACCGCCAGACGGACAGACGACTGACGGATGCGACGGTCTATTGTGAGTCCATAACTAGTGCCCCGGGGAACGCTATTTCGTGCGGAGAACTTCGTGCCCGCAAAGTTTTCACGTATAAGTAAACGTTTGTGAACCAACTTTATAGACTTCAGTATAAACAAGTTATATTCAAGGAACGTAATTATAAGTACAGTGCATATTTGAGTATAGAAGCATGAGCAATAGCAATATATAGCTTTTTGGCTTATACTGAAACTTATGTTCTCATAAAGACGATTTTTGCAGTATTTTGCGTTTAAATAAAATTTTTTTTAGTGGTATTAAAGAAATTTATTGGGAGTATTTGAACTTCATTAGTTAGTGTCTACTTACGAATTATAAGACTCACTGCAAAGAGTTTATTTTTACAACACCTTCTCCGTTGGTTAAACATTATTACATAACATCACTGCTAAACAAAGAACAATAAAGAAATTGATTAATTTTTATTCATTCAACGATTGTACCATTAGGTTATATTTCTGAACATGGTTTTTTCTTGCTTGCAAATAACAACAGAGTAATTAATTAATACTGTCAATTTTATTTTACCGCATTGCTACGTATTCCAAAACAATGCCGCGTAGCGATTGTACCGCCTACCGCCAGTGACGTCACTAAGAGGTTGTAAGGCCTTGTAGTCTCGGTGGTCATGCCAACTTTGTATGCACTGTACGCCACAATAACCTGGAAGTTTTGCGAGCAATGTGTTGCATTCAACAGGCTTACATGCACAGTTCCACTTGGAAGCAATTGCTATGATACAGAGTAAACCTGGAAGCTATTGATGAATGTTTTTATTGATAAAGACGGTACAAACGAACAAACGTGGACAAAAGTGATAATATTAATGAAAAAACGTGGACAAGGGTGGTACAGTAATGAAAAAGTGCGTACAAGGATGGTACAATAATAAACAATCAGGTAGACAGTTCATAATTACAGCAATATTCGACGTTGCGATTTTGCTGCAGACAGACACAAAGATGGACAACTTGACGAACTGAGAAAACCATGGTGTAAAAATAAATGCCAAATCTAAAATTTGATTACAATCCTAAAAAAGAAACCATGCATTCGGATTAGTACGAAATTATGAAGTTAAATATAAAATTACGTACTAACAAGAAAGCAAGAGAGATACCTAAAACTAAGTAAATTTACGTGAACATACGCACGATAGGGTAATGACTAAATAAATGTAGTGGACAAGTATTACCTACAGAACCAAAACTTACAGGATTGAAGTGAAACTATTTAATTTGTCTGTGTACAAGTAAACAACTTTAAATCCTAGAATGGTCCCTCAGTGAACCGAACTGCCTGTGAGCGCCAGTGGTTCATCAGCGCAATTTACAGTATACGTAAAGCTTGGAGACTACGTAATCGCAAGTAAACATTACGTGCGTTTTTAAGATGTCTTTATAGGCCATCAGGCATACATTTTAAACAAATTGCCCTGCTATGGTCACAATCAGAGCTTAAAGAAATATGTATTTAAAGCATTACAGAAGAGCGGAAAATACGTATGTTACCTATGTCATAAAATAAATTGCCTAAAAGTAACGTCATTGACGAACGGTGTACAAACACATCAAAATGATTAATTGAACTTATACGCAGCGCCCAATGAGAAATAAACACACAAAATACTCATTGCATAAGAAACTCGGGAACATTACTGAACTGGGTGATAATAAAATAACTGGCGCTGTAGTGCCCAACACATGAAAAAGAGCGAGAACGTGAGATATTCAAAGTAATAGTTGGCTGTAGACAAAATTAAATTAAAGGAGAGTTGTATAAGTGAAGCCAGAAGGGCTTAAAAAGAAAGTAGTCCAAAAAAGCAATGTTTAAGAAGCAATTTTTGCGAGGAGAAATATCGCACCCGTTAATTAATTGCACATGACGTAAAGTGGGAAATCTTCGACGTATATTAGACACCGCAAACTTGACGAGTTTCGGTGACGGAGAAGCATAGCCACTATGACAAAAGTAGCCAACAGGCTCGCAATAAAATGGGATAGGTCATGTGGCGAGGTGAAAGTCAAAAACGTGAAACTGACATTTCCGTACACCAGGAAATCATTACGCCAAAATAATTGTGAGAGAAATGCTAGTCTGCATGGCTGCTGTCATCTCTCTAGTCGAGTTGTGAACTGTGTCTCGATCGTGCCTTCTGGCAGAAGGACGAAATAAAGATTTTATCTTGGCGCTGTATTCTTCTCTTTTGAAGTTTACTGCTAAAGGTTTAACTGATATTTTCGCCCAGTCGGGACGTACGCCAGACCCTGGGAATGGCACTGTAGGACGTGCCGGGCTTGTGATATCTTCTGAGTTTGGCCTGCCTCCAGTCCCTTGATGTTTCTTTCCAGCATAACAACCTAGATGTGAGTTCTTTGGGCCATCGTGGTCAACTGCATGCTAACTGCTCGACAAGGACACGTACACTACAACTCTCTCCGTTCTATTCTGCAAAATGTAGCGCTGGGCGTTGCCTGCCCACGTTCGTGTTTGCAGCGGCTTATTGCAGCTCACATAAAGGCCACTTACACAGACAGCTCAAAAAATTATTTGGCAAGCCGTGGCTATTTATTTCATTATCATTTATAAATTCAGCTTCAGTTGAATAACGTAGCCACCCGTATAACATTTCAAAAACAAAACTTTAAACCGCTGTTTGTTTCGGCCTGACGCCACTCAAAATATCAAGCGCGGCGCACCAGTCAGATAAGTTCTCTTTCGGCAATTAGACCTACAAAAAAAAATATATTCCTTTGTATATTTAAATACACATTCGGTTCCCCATTACATAAAAAAATTAGGGACACTTTATTTTTCACAATTTTTCCTTAATATTTTCAGATTTTTGTAAGCGTCATAAAACAAATAATTTATTTTTAAAAAGGTTTAATCTAACGCCTATTTATAAGGCATAACATATTCAATGGACATAGTACTAAATTACACAAACATGATACTATCCCAATAAATATCTGATATATATATATTTTTCAGATATATAAAATACCTTAACGAACAAAATAAGAGTTCCATTTCTTTTCATTACAAATTACAAAAGTTTAGTAAAACAGCAATTTTCACAAAACTCCCATGTCATAGAAACATTAAAAATTTAATTTAAATAAATCACAAATAAAGTACGTGTCAATATTTTCGCCGTGTGAGGCACCTGACAATACTTAACATAATTCTCCCATGATTTTCTAACTTACATAGGTTAAAATATTGGTCTCTCATCTTAATTCAATTATAGATATCGAAAATTTCATTTTAGCAGAGCACGAGAGCCGAGAGCCGCTGTTTTTCCTGCTGGGTCGTAACTCCGTACAAGACACATGGCTGGCCGTTCTCCAGGCCACCAGCTCAAGTCTCCATCTCCACAATGACTTACTCGGCTCTTACATTTAGTCGAAAAGTGAGATTCTCTTTTCCAGGGCCTAAGAGTACAATATTTTTTCCAAAATAGACCAGAACATAACTCTTGAAAACATGGTCAGTAAATTTACGCCACAGTCAGCTACAGATCGTATGCATTACTTTAAATGGTCGCACGCGGAAAAAATATGGAAAAGTTGCATCATTTCGGCAGCGCTGGAAAGTATTCGCCAACCACGAAATGTGCGCTGTACGCCACGGCACTACGTGACCACCGCCCCAGCTGGCCCACGGCGAGTGTAGTCGGGCATAATGCTGCTGCGAAACGCCGGCCTTTCGATCAGCCAGACGCGTGACTGCTGCGTTGGTCCTTCAATAGTCGAGGGCTCGCACCGTAAGTTGCAGAGAGGGTAACGACTTTTCACGGTAAAATAAGCGCTTTTAAAACATATATTTAAAAAAACCATTACCCATAGCTGCAGCGTACGCTTGTGTGCTGGCTTCAATTATTACAAACATTTCCTTGACACTCGACGTTTTATTGAAAGTGCAGTGTTTAACTATATTGCCGCCGAGATTTTTGTTTGTTGTTTTATACACATTTGAATTTGAATTTGTATATCAGTAGCACATTTTATATTATTAACAATTCCACCGTTTTACTTGGATGGCGCATGAATAAAGTGATTGGGCCCATGGCTGTTTTAATGTTACATACGACGGAAGGATGCAAAATTAAATATAATGCTTCCCAGCGGGACTTCAAAAAGTGGCCAGTTAACCATGGACAACCCTTAGGAATTTTGTTGTCGTCAATTCCGACGAATGTTGTTAGTGCTCATGGCGAAAGGGAAATTTTAATTTTTCGTGATGGACATAAAAGTGCGGCATGACGTAAAAGAGACGCCAAGCGTTTCAAAAGTATGGATGATAAGTTAAATGCAATTACAAACAAAAAAATTAATTGCATCACAACTACAAAACTGAAATGAAGGGCGTGTCTAATCGCTTCTTTGAACAAAGTACGTTTCCTTTCTTCAGCGCATTTATAAAAGAAATGTTCGTTTGTATAGATATGCAACTCCTTCAAGTTGTTTCAATTTTGTTTCTCAGAGAATAAATATATATTGAAAAATCTGACATAACACTGTAGGCCAGATGAAATTAAATTTTAAATTTTTGTGAATCTCCCAGATTTTCAACTAACTTTGTTGCTAACAACACATCAAATCCAGTTCCGTTTGCCTTCGTGATATGCAACTTGTTCTGCACGCAGGTACGTGAAGTTGCGGACTCCCGGCGCTGTTTTGCTGACTTCAATTTCAATTAAAAAATACTTGATGAATTTTCTGAACATTTTGCTACTATGATTTATTGTTTCAACTCATTGGCCCATAGACGCTGTGGTTTGAATTTCGACATGATGTGTAAAAACATCTTGCATATGTGACTATGGTTAACGATTTTTTTCAGTTTGTTTTCAGAGGCATTTACTTCATCGCGAATAGCATTTATCACTAAACCACGATAGACTGTANGATTTTTTTCAGTTTGTTTTCAGAGGCATTTACTTCATCGCGAATAGCATTTATCACTAAACCACGATAGACTGTAACTGTTCGTTCAAAAGAAACACATGTGCCATGCGGTCAGGAATCTAGGCTGTGTGTTCCTTAACAAAATATAATAATAAACTTCATTACTTTGAATCGTCTTGGCTTCTTCGTCAATGCTACGTCTAACAGTTTTTTTCCTTAACGTTTAGACACGTTTTGTCACTGCCATCTTTAAGGAAGCACTGTTTACTTTTTAAGCAATTAACCTACTCACGTTGGTAATGTAACGGTAATGTTATGGTTCGTGTTAAGTAGCTATATAAGTTTTCGCTGGAGCGGAATATGGAAAATAAATCTAGTAAAACACTTGTCCAGAGAAACCGACCTGGCTCGAACTCACGTCCTACCAAATGCGAGTCAAGAGTGCTTTTGTATGAGCAAACACGCCCGTTCTTATCGATGCGTGTGACGAAAAAAAAAATGCTTTCTTACACCTATCCTAAATACTGAATTAATGTTTCTCTTTCCCACATCACTTAATGAGTTAATTAATGCGTATATAATTCCTTTCAACTGACGCGATTTTCTCAAACTACCGTGAATGTGGTATAGATAATACGTCAGTTCCCTAAGAAACGAAAGAGAAAGCTAAACTCGTGACAAGCGCCTGTTAAGAGAGGGAAATGTACAAGTCTTATAACAACGTAAATTNACGAAAGAGAAAGCTAAACTCGTGACAAGCGCCTGTTAAGAGAGGGAAATGTACAAGTCTTATAACAACGTAAATTTGATGACAAAATCTGATACGGCAACAAAGAAGAGCTATTTTCAGACCACTGCGTTCAAAAGGCAGAAGCAAAAGAGACAGATGGCTCCTACCAGCACGGCTGTCGGGGAAAAAAACGACGGGCCTGTTCTTCGGCAGACTAAAATAAAATTTTGGTTGGTTTTCTGAAGGAGGTTTCATCATAAACCTGACAAACAAAATTCAATTTAAAACTTAGTTTGGTAAGTAAACGAAATCAAGGATAACTTCTGAAGTTTACAGGTAAATTTAATTGTTTGAAAGTGAATGAGTCTGGAGGTAAAGATATGTGGTGAAAGTGGCCTTCACATCTCTCAAAGCTAAACAATGGAAACTGCCCTAAAACGTGAAATTTTACTGAAAACCAGAGGAAACAGCTCCCCGATTTTTTTCCAATTACTGAATATCTGCGTTGTGCGTTCCACTAGATCATCATTCAGTAGCAGCTTCCTGACAAACTTTTAAATTAGAAGCATTTCTATTATTAAAATTACTGGTTGAGGCCTAGAGAGTAGGTCGCACCAATGTTCAGGGATAAAGAGTGCCCAAGGACGGCCACAACGTAAGCTAGAATTAATGGTATTTCCTTGGCAGATTCATGGAAATTAATAAATAATGGTTTTAATTTATTTTGCAAGTAAACAAACTGACATTCATTTTTTAATTGGTAGAACACCATAACGATTAGCTACAAAATATCAACCCTTAATATGGTTAGTTAAAGTTATTAATAATCTCTATCATGGCTTGAGGAACCACGGGTGGTGTAGTAGCCAGATTACTTGCCTCCCACCTAGGTGAACCGGGTTCGCTCCCGGATTTTCGCACGTAGGAATCGTGTCGGACGATACCGCTGGTTGGCGGCTTTCCTCGGGGATCTCCTGTTTCACCCGCCCATGCATTCTGGCACTGCTTCCTCCACGACTGTCGCGTATATTTCCCCAATGCCCTCTCCACTTTGCACTGGTATGCTGTGTTCTTCTATGTAGACCCTTCCTCTTTTTGGGTGTGTCCATGGCTACAATTGCGGCCATGGGCCTAGAGTAATATGCAGGGACTCACGCTGGTATAGCGGGATTTGAGGGCCTGCCAAGAAATGAATCCGTACTCGCCTTACTTAACGCTCGTCGGCTCTCAAGACCTCGATGTCAACAGCAACCCAAGTCTCTCCACTTATCGTTTATAATTTGTTTCGCATTTAACTAGTTGATTTTTGGAAATCCCCCCTACTTTCCGCTGCATATAAGAATCAATACTGCTGCGCACTTAAGGTGAGGAATCCCATTGATTTGAATTTTTTTTTTACAAATATTCGCATTCTAACTTTATGACCGGGTATTAAAAATCATAGACAAACATGGCATAGTATATTGATTAAGCCGAACTGAGGGCAAGGGCTAGGGTCTGCCGACCCACCACCATCTTGGAGTCCGCCATATTTTCCTACAAAATCACTTGTTTCACCCCANCCCCCCCCCCCAAACCCTTCTAAATTCCCAAAAATTTGTGGGAAAAAAATTGCTTGCTTCTCAGTGTGGCTGACTGATTCCTCAATGTGGCTAAAGCATCCCGGAACTCAGCCAGAATGAGGAATCTGAGGAGCATATAAAATAAAATAAATAAAAATAATTTTTAAAAGTAGACACATTTTTATAATTTAAAAAATTAAGAGCGTAAGTATTGAGTGTTATACATCAACGGACTCGTCTTTTCAAGGCGCATACTATCGTTATGTCACATTAATTATGTAACCCAATGTCAGGACAACAATATTGAATTTAAGAAGTATGCTCCTATCTGCGGCCCAGCACCTTTACCCACACCACCCTCACGGGTCAGGTGGCTTGCTGACCTTGTCAAATCAGTCGTAAAACGATCAGACATCTGGGAATCGATGCATTTATAAATAATTAGAATTATATTATTTCAATTTATTTTATCTATCATTTGAAAAAGCCTAATATATAAAAAAACAGTAAAATGTATCAAAAATGTATTTTTAATGCAAAATCGGTTTATAAAAGTTAAATTATGTAAATGTTACACTTTCTCAATACCCTTGGTAACATTAAAAAATATATAAAAATCTCATGGAAGGGTTGGCATTCGAATCTACAACCTCTCGAATAAGTGTCGTGTGCTCTAAGTACTGAGTTACTTAAGTAACGATTAAAAGTTTTCTTAAATCTGCTACAATAGACACCAACGAAGAGGCTGTTATTCTGGCTGAGTTTCAGGATGCTTGAGCCACATTGAGGAATCGGTCAGCTGCACTGAGGAGCAAGCAATTTGTTTCCCTCAAATTTTGGAANAGGATGCTTGAGCCACATTGAGGAATCGGTCAGCTGCACTGAGGAGCAAGCAATTTGTTTCCCTCAAATTTTGGAAATTTATGAGGGCTTGGGAGTAAAAAGAAAAATTCTGAAGGGAAAAAGTTATTTGTAAGGTAATAAAAGTTATTTTTGTACTAAAATATGGCGGAGTTTAAGAGGGCGGCAGATCCGCATATCCGCAGGCCCCAGCTATTTCCCTCGGATCTGCCAAATCTGTCTACTTGGCATAAATAACTACATAAAAGAATTTTTGAATTTGTACAGTTTCAGTTAATCCGTTTTATTTTCCATGTTGGACAGAAGTGATTGAATAAAGAGGGAACCATTGACCAGTTTGGTTTTTAAATGTTGAACCTGGAAATAAAGTTATGGAGCAATATACTTAAATGCAAGCTGGCGGCGAAATCTTCACTTTAAAGAGTTATGCCTGGGCCGCGGTGGCCGAGCGAGTAACTAGCAAGCGACCCACCTCGGCGATCTGAGTTCCTGCGGTCACCTCGGATTTCCGCAAATTGGAAATGTGGTGGACGGTGCCGGCGGTAGGCAGATTTTCTCGGGTTTACTCCTTTATTCTCGCCCTTGAATTCAGTCGCTGCTCCATCGTAGGGCCTCAGGAGATGGATAGATCCCTTACGGGCCTTTACTAGTAAGTCTTTTAACTTCGGTGGTTGTTAACACTTCCCTTTCGAGTGCACCCACCGTACTCTATGGCCAGCTTTTTCTCTGTGTATAAACAAAATAAACAAATACCATTTCTCTAGAGGAACCAAACGGTATACTATTAATAAGATGCGAAGAACTTGAAATACACTTGTTAACTCACCAAATATTTTATTCCCATATGCAAGTCAGTGTTTTGGTAAAAAATTATAGAAAATATTTTGCCAAATGGTGACTTTAGAAGTCAAGCATGTAAATGTTAGGTTGCTACCCCTATTAGTCTGTTAGCTGAGTGAAAATAACCATGTAAACGGCGATTCTTGACCTTACTGAAATGATATTACTTGTTTGTTAAAGCGCTGCAATTTACAGATACAATTCTAAATACTACACATTAAAATCACTAGGCTTTTACTGTGAAAACGCACATACTCTAATGACCATGCATTTAACTTAAACTCAATTTTTTTCGATCAGAACGGCAGCCACGTTTTGCGCTTTTTAATGTGGCAAGCTAAATTCGTTTGCTCACACACGACTGAACGTACGTGACCACACTTCAGAATAATGCAGTAGCCCCCTAGATATTAGGAGCGTGGTAAAAGCATAGAATCACAAGCGAATCAGGAATTGCAGGTAAACGAAATTAGAGTATATTTTAACGGTTGCCGTGACAGGTATGTTGGAATAATATAAAACAGTAAGCTAGTATCCACAAGAACAGGCACAACGTGCTAACATGCGGTCACTTTCTTGGCAGTTTACGACCCCGAATATTAATGCTCGGTATGGAAAGACATTAGCGTGAAACTAGATAAATATAGCTGCTGGGCTCCGCTTTTCAACAATACACGTTTTAGATTGATTGGAGTCCACTTATTACAGCTCCTTAGAAATAAATAATGTATATTCGCTTACTTAGATTGTTAGCAGTTATTTTGGCACACTTGAAATCAATATTAGAAAAAAAAAATGCAGTCTGAAATTACACGTGTTTATACGTATATTTTTACTGAAGCACTTACAGCAATGTTTTCAGTTAATGAGAACTAATGTCGTACTTTTAAGATCTTAGGTTTTTAATGTGAAAAATTTAAATCCGAAGCAAGCGAAGCATATTTCTTTTAGTACAGTTTACATTGGAGTAAAAATGCACTTAAATGTAATATACCCATAGTTTTAATAATTTCACAGTGTCGTTTGATCGATACTGGGTTTCAGTAATCAGGTGAATTGACAGCGACTTTTTACGTGCTGCGGAAGGATATATAATGTACTGAAAAGGGTAAACAAGCAAGGATATTCAAGCTACTGAGTTAACCTTCAATAAGTAAAATGTCCGGTGAAAACTTTCATTTCTTGAAAATTTAATTAATTACTTCAATTTTTTTATTTTTTTCATTTTAACACTTAACTCTTAAAATAATTATTGACTAAAATTTCACGTAGATAAATTGTTTCAGTGTATATTGATACGAACAATTTTGCAACGCGTCACAGGATATTTAAAAAAACTGGTAGACTTCAAGTTTCCATAAAACTATTAGGTGCTACATTTCGTACACGTCACAGATGGGCCAATCAGCTGCAAGCATATGTATGTTTATTATAGTTTATGGGAGGTCGACTGCAAAAAAAAAAATAATTAAGTTAAAAACTCAGAATTCCTGATGTGAAAAATAAGATCGTATGCGTGAAGCGCGAAGTACGTGATAGTGACTTTATTATAGATATTGTTGTATTAGATTTGAAACTTTTTCGATTAGATGACCGTGTTGAGAATATCGCGTTAGTTTACGCATTTCATTTTAGTGTTAAATCATTACGTATTTTAAACCCGAAAGCAATAAACAAAACTGCAAATATTCTAAAGGATATAGAGACGTTATAATTTCGCGTTATGATTCGGAGTCAAAGTAGACGGCGTACACTTACTTACGCGTTATTTTGACGTGTGTTATTGGACCTCTGCTTATCCGACACGTCCTGCAGGACTCACAACCAATAGTGAATATTAAGCGCTCTGGCTGCTTCATTCCGCGTGGCCGGTTGGTACAGGAGAATGAGTTCTGCCTGTGGCGGCAGCCAATGAACAAGTGACCTCTGCTCGAGTGTGTAGAGGAATGTGCAGTCTACACTGCACGCGAAATGGCAGGGCCTCTAAGGCACGCAGGCTCCCAAATAAGTGGAAGAGAGCGTATAATATTTTTATTCCCATTTGACGTTGTATTGCGAGTGTAATGTTTAAATTTATGGTCACCGAAGTTAGTGCTTCCTATTTTATATACGTTATACAGAATAAAAATTCGCATTTAAAAGTAACACAGCTACCTTTCCCTAACAATTCTACGGTTTTACTCGGGATGGCGCATGGATAACGGCAATGTCAATTTCACACAAAATCAGAAGAAAACTAGATCCCAAGCAGGGCTTTAGAATGTGCTCGATTACCGTGAACACTCTATAACGAATTATGCCAATTAGATTTTGTACTCACTAGCGGCGGGTTTTCGTCGGGCGGGACATGCTAAGATTTCACGGTCTTATATCAAGAAAGCCCAGTCGACGCTGGTTTGAGGTCCACCGATAGCACGGCTCGGAATTTGAATACAGGGCATGTTTCGGAATGTTAAGAATGTCACTTATGTCACCACTTTCCTTTATGAAGGTAATTAGGATGTGCAAATATCACTATAGGTTATTCACGATGCGGTGAACATTTTAATGCCCTCGCAGCAGGCATAGTAACCAAAAATTTACTTTTTCGTCACCTCGGACGTTAAAGTTTTAAACCTGTAATATGTATGTGTGTGTGTGTATATATATATATATATATATATAGTGTGTGTGTGTGTGTGTGTGTAGACATACACACAGACTTTATTAGTAAAGCGGCAATTTTTTATATTAACAAGTGACGAAAGAATATAAATAAGCTGAAAGAAAATCTTAAGTACTGCCTTAAAAAGTGCTCACTTTACCGTGAACGGTCTATACAGCACAGTCAATTATCTGTACAGTGCCAATGTGTCTACAGTTATGAAAACAGATTTTTAATATTCCTTTAGTAAAATTAGGTCCCGCAACTGTATTTATTTTAACGTGAAAGTAATTTGAGTGCTTGCAGGAAAACGACTGCGAAATGGGAAAAGTGTTTCTATATACCTACGTTTAATTTTTTAACGTAATATTTTAAATATTGACATATGAAGTTTCAGTATCCCGTTGTTATGCACACGTAATTAAACGAATCGGTGTAACAGTAATATGTTTTTTATTTTTAACGGGTTAGAAGCAGTGGCGTAGCCAACGTTGCTGACCTGAGAACGATGAAAAGCGCATATACTTACTCAGATTAGTAAAGTGGGGTTAAAAGGTTTCCCTTCGGAGGAAAAAAAAAATTATTAGTGTTGAAAATCTTACATATAGGTGTTCACATCTAAAACTAGCGCGAGATTGTATAAGATTAAGGTTCATGGTGGGGCGTTAACACGTTACTATTGCAAAGCCTTTTTNCTAAAACTAGCGCGAGATTGTATAAGATTAAGGTTCATGGTGGGGCGTTAACACGTTACTATTGCAAAGCCTTTTTTGCTATATTACGTTATTAGGAAGCCAGCAAGATAGTCATCCACATACTGTAGGTGCCACCACGCTCCTTTCTCGCACTTAAAGGTGATGCGTTTATATTTACCTCCATGTAAGCTGGCGTCCTACGTAACTGAACAATGTGGGGAAGTGGGGAACTAATCTGAGTATGTCATCCGTTACCCGTACCCCGCAACACACCCTGCAGATACTACGACTGAACGGGGAGTTTCGCTTATTTGATAGGGAAAGTACCACGGATAGAGAGCGATAAAAAAGGGGGAGGGTAGGAATAAACTCTTCTGATAGCCTCCTGCACTTGACATATATTCCTGGGAAAGTTAACACACAGCTTGTTTTTTTTTTTACGAGTAGATTTGTAAATTTTTGATACATTTTACCAGGGAAAGTCAGGTTTCTCGAGCGTCTCAATGACGCAACACGACTATTTTACAGTACCATTTGATCGAAGCTTAGATGCTGGTAGTAAGTTCCACAGAAAAATTAAGTTAGGTTGTGCACAGTTTATGGGGATCCACGTTTATTCCTTATATACCATTATACCATATTGTTTGTTACAGTGAATTCGTGGTTACTACAAACGTTTCTGAAGTTAGGCTTAAGTTCTACACTCGGTCTACTCACTACTTCCTACTTCCGCTGCATGTAATTGGAATAGAACACCTTGGATCAACCAACGCACCGTATTTGGGCGTGAATATTTTTATACTTAACCTTGAAATGAGCTTCCAACAATGCATTCCGGAAAACCTGAATACGCCAGTAAGAAACGTTAATCACTCAAAACAATAATACTTGCACTTAAGAACTATTTCTTACTAACCATTGCCATTGTACTTATTTTATATTTGTTTTTGATTAATATCGATTATAAAAATCAAATGTTATTATTTATACAAAGAAAGTTAACGTTACATTTAACCGAAAATTAAATTCCGTTAAAGTCAACAAAAGTATAAAACGGCGATGTTTTGGTCAGTAAACAACTAAAGATGTGATACAAAGAGTTATATTTCAAAGGTTTAATAAGAAAGTGTAAATACACCGAAAATATACTACAATAATAGCTAAAATAACACTGGCGGACCATTAAAGCAGTCTGAGCAGACTGTAATTAGCTGGCAAACCCACTTCTTCGGCGAACGGTGTGCAGATTTTCCATTTACTCTCTCGTCCCATGTTCACCGCACGTTGGTAACAGAAGAGGGGTTGGCAAAAGGGAAATAACATAACGGTCTCTCTGATACAACTGTGGTTGTTCGCTTATTTGTCGCGCGAATATCTAGTAACGGGCCTTCTGTCTGTCTGGCTATTGCTAAGGTTTATTCTACTCAGGTACGGGAAGTTCAATGCTAATAGATTGTTGTAGTCCATTCATGGTTACTTTAAACTTTTGTGAAGACTCGCTAAAGTTCTGTTTCGAGGGTATTCCTCCGCCTCATGCAAACAAAGTTTAACTAAGTCTAGAAAATTACACCAAAAGGGACAACGCACCGTATTCGTGCGCACTCAGCATAATAATATTTTTGCATGAGGACTATTTCTTACTAGGCATTACCGACACACCTATTTTGTCTCTGTTTTTATTAATATTAATTATAAGTTAAATATTATAATTTGTGAATAACGTATTATTAAATGTTTAATGTCACAAAAAAATAGATACTGTTATGTTGACAGAAGTATAAAACGCTTGCGATACATGACAAATTTAGGAAACAAGCAAACACGTCNAATAGATACTGTTATGTTGACAGAAGTATAAAACGCTTGCGATACATGACAAATTTAGGAAACAAGCAAACACGTCTTACATGGGGGGACTTTTCAAAGGTTTAATTCAAAAATTGTGAAGAAACTGCAAAGAGAGTATAAATACATTTACTGCTTCCAGGTAGCACTGGTGTTATATGTGCGCCAGAGTTTTTCAACTTTGTATGTAAACGAGTGAGGTTATCACAGAATTCATAAAATAAATACAGCTGTGTAAAACATTCCTATTTAAAGACTACGCAGGGAATAAACTNAGGTTATCACAGAATTCATAAAATAAATACAGCTGTGTAAAACATTCCTATTTAAAGACTACGCAGGGAATAAACTTTTTTCTTCATAAGGTGCAAATTAAACGAAGTATGTCCACATTTTGTTAAATATTATATTTTAAAACTGGGTTTGGAAAAACGTGGGATTACATGATTACTTTATTTATATGTGGCAACAGAACAGAACATTTTCTTTTGATGACAGATCTGTTTGTTTGGTACTTAAATTCGTAACTTAATGAGATTAAAACGAGCGTGTTCATTAAAGCTCAATGCCAAACCGTTTTATTTTTACTTTTTACAATTGTAACAACATTAAAGGGAATGTAAAATAGTTACAAAATAAAATGAGTACTTACAATTTCGGTTGGGGGCAAGTATATATTACAATATGGACTATACACAAACTTTTACACACAAATAAACAGAATTTCTCTATTTTCATCCGCACCTTGTGGCGGAAATTTTCCCTGCGCCAATTTCTCTCTTACAGAATCTAGTTTTCTCTACCCAACCTGAGTAGAATAAACTTTACTACTGCGTGAGACACTGAGAGAAAATCGAACAAAATACTAGTTTGTATAGGGGCAAAAATAAAAATTTGAAAAGTAACAAAATTACTCACCTAACAAAATACACGTTTGAATAAACAAAATATCCGTGTAGAGACAAAAGAAATTAGACTGCCAACAAAATATTTAGTTGAATCAACTATATATATTTGTTTGGCCACTCATTTGATCGCCTTCGTTCCAAAATACAGCTAGAGAGTTTCTTTGTATTTTTTGTGACAATTAGAATAGCAACAGTGTTTGTTTGTGCATCTAATTATGCTTAATAATCGCATAAATAAACTCACAAAACCAGTTCAACAGGGAACTTAAAATGAAAGCTGTGAAAGTTGAAATATTTGTCTGTGAACGTTGTCCATTATTTGCATTTTATACATTCGAAAACATTTCGATTTAATCAGTGGTCACATTAATTGAGGTTACTAAGGCGTAGCGCTTGAACGCAGGTGTTATAGGTTCTAATCTCGTTTGAACTTCCAAATACTTTTACATCAACCCAAACTGTTTAATGTACATGGAGCCTAACAAATGTTTTGTTGCACCAACCAAATCTTTTGTTACACCATCCAAATATTTAGTTGCACCGACCAAATCTTTGTCTGGGGCAACCAAATAAGAACAATATAATTTGGTTTCAGCAACAAAATACTTTATTGCACCTATATCAACAAAAATTTTGGTTTCGCCAAACAAACTTTGTTTGATTCAACAAAATCTTTTTCTCGGTGTATGGAAGCTCTATTTTCTGGGCAAGTTGGTCATCAGGCACTGATTGGCGGGTGTCCTAGCACCATGCTGTAGGGACAGTTCTGCTTCTGTACTCTGTAGCGTAGCTTTGACTCCAGCCGCACCAGCAAAATAGCGTCACTGGCCAGCAACATGTGGGAACGTCGTTCGCCGATCAGCGCCTTGTAACGTACTCACCAGTCGGCAGGGCAGCCAATAGGCAACCTTCCGCAGCAGGCAGTAGCCTGTCGGGTACAAGGCCCTTTTTCCAGAACCTCACGCAGTCTATCACAAAAGCAGCGGCATCTGGTGAAATGTTGCAAGGTAAGATATGTTTTGCTCTGTGCTATACCTAATCGTTTGCTAGTTTACACATCGGCCACTTGAACGTAGTAGTGCAGTGGACGTCACAGCACGTGTGTAATGGGTGCCTCGCCACTCTCTGGTGAGTGGCCGCAATACATTCAATTTCTCCCGGCTCCACTCTGGTTACTGGTTCCCGCTGCGTGCGCCGAGTGTGTACAGCACAGAGCAAGCACCACATTACCTTGCAACACTTCACCCCACGCGGGACCGCGGGGTGTAGTGGTCAGACTACTCGCCTCCCAACTAGGCGAACCGGGTTCGATTCCCAGTGGGGTCGCTCCCGGATTTTTACATGTGGGAATCGTGCCGGACGATGCCGCTGGTCGACGGGTTTCTCGAAGATCTCCCGTTTCTCCCGCCCTTGAATTCCGGTGCTACTCCATATTCACCTCACTTCACACTCATCGGCTCTCAATACCTCGATGTTAATGGCCGCCCGAATGTTCCCACTCTCCATTCACCACACGCCACTGCACAAAAGAACCGCCACGTTATTTCGCCTCTGTGTACATATCTACTGTGCGACCGGGGTGTCTCGGGCTGCGCGGGAGCAGGTGTAGCAACTTTGCAGCGAACAGGAGTGGGATATTCCCCGTCGAACGTGGGTGGATGCCGTCGGGGCGCCGCTAATAAAACTCGGGCGCGCCCTATCGGTTCGCGGGCGCTACGTCGCATGATCGTCCATAAGTTCGGCTGACAAGGAGGACACGACATGCAAGGCACCGGCAGGTTCCACCCTCCACCTTTCCAACCTCATAACAGCCCTCCCTTCGCCCTCTCCCCTCTTCACTACCCCTTTTCCTCCTATACACCGGGCAAGAGCCTCGACGTGGCTTCCCAGTGTCTTCGGGCCGCGTGGGCTAGCGTCGTTACGGACGCCTTCGCAGTGCTCGTCGTTGTTACAGTGCGTCGGTGTGCAGTTCAGGCTTGACACCACGTCAGAAACTGTCGTTACCAGTTTCCGCTTGTCTCCTTGGCATGGCGGTCAGACGCGCGCGTTGCTTGTTCGAGCCCGCCTGCTTTTTTAGTTCACGGACGAACATTTCCATCGGACTACATCAGAACTTGAAGAATTAGTTAATGTAATTTTCTGTTTCCCTGACATTCGCGGGGGAAGGATTTTTTCTAATACGCGATATGAACGTCGACTTGATGAACACGCGACCCACCCACTCTCGCATCACGGTAGATCTTACGTGCGCTGAGCGGCTGTGATCAGTCGCAACGGAACAGTTGTACGAGAAAGTTAAATGTAAGTTTGAAATCCAAGCCGGAATCTGCATTGTCTTCAGGTGAGTTCACGAAAATTTCTTGTAGAGAATGTTTTAGTTTTATTTTGTGTTACTGTTCAGTTTCAACCAGACTTAGCTAAATATATTTAATTAAAATTCAATAATAAGCGAACTTCACTTAAAACTTAAATCAGGCACAATACCCGTTCCCAGAACCTCGCCATTTATTATATGTCTACTTATAATACTCTGTGTTACTGTGCCATGTTTGCAAAATATTACAATTACGTGGTTTGGTTGTGAACACGGAAGTGCAACACAGTTGTCTGTAAACACGAACATTTGCTTGACAGAGCTGAACAGCATGTTTCTGTTTACTAGAAGTCTTCTGATTGTTTCACTGACTGCTTAGCACTGCGTTCTTGAGCGCCGGTGAAGGTGGAGTGAGGTGAATATGGCGCAGTGGCGGAATGCAAGGGCTGGGAAAACTGGAGAACCGAGAGAAAACCCGCCGGCCAATGACGTCTGCAACGTTTCCCACATGCGAAAATCCAGCTACCACTGACGGGAATCGAACCTGGTTCGCCCTGCTGGGAGGCGAGTAGCATGCCTGCGAAGCCCCGTTTGCACCGGAGCGAACAGAAGCGAACACGTGCGAACGAGCAACGAACCGAACATTCTCATGGGTGTAAACGGTACGCGAGAGCGAACAACCACCCTTCGTCTGTGTTCGTTCAGGTTCGGTTTGCATTTGCTGGTCATCCGTTTGTTGTCGGTCTGTCGTCGAAACACCAAAGTTTATGCGTATTCGCTCTTATTCGGTGTTCGAGCCTCGTTTACACCGAGGTGAACAGCTCAGAATCAAACAGGAGCGAATGGTAGCAAACATGTGCGAATGGTTATCTTCGTTTCGCGCGTGTACGCTTCGGTTCTCTCCGGTGTAAACGGGACAGGGGCATAATCATGTGAGGGGGGATATAGGGCTATATCCCCCACCCCCCGGCCGAAATGAAAATGAAATATTCTAAAATAAATTTTGGAAAAAAAAAAAAAAAATCTACTTTTATACTTTTTAATTTAAGAAATGCATGATCCCCCTTGAACATGTAGGATGTTTATAGCATTTTGTGGTCCCATACCTGTATATTAACCCATTAATTGTAAATCATTTTTTGAACTAATTATTTTTAATATTTTAGCTTTCATATTTTTTTCCAAAAATAGAAATTTGTAATTCCCGCCCCTTCCCTCTTTCCGAAAGTAAATTCGTGGCTACGTCTCTGGAACGGGGCTTAGCTGGTTCACACGGTTCCCCAGTGCAGGCCTTGTAATGTGCGGGTCTGAACGTTGGTATCGAGCCGCAGTTGCGTGACGGAGCCCCGGAGAATGCGCACGTGTCGTCAGCCGTTTAACCACGGGACGGACGATGAAGGAACGGTCTGTTAGAAAGCTTCGCTGTAGGCGCAACCAGTTCCTGGTACCACGTATGCTGTACGCAACCGTTCCGTCTCACCCCGCCAGAAAATTTCACGTGTGTTTGGAAGGTTATGAAAAATTACGATATTTTCGATGTTTTTACCGAAGAAAATAATGCCACTAACGCAAAAACGTAGGATTAAACAACATTTAATAAGCTGTCGTAATGACAATAAATGTGAGATCCACACAAAAGGTACAGTAATTTGGGGCCACTTTGTACCAGTTATGACAACTTTGTACCACCTACGTAATTCAAACTCAAATGAATATTGGAAGAATCGCTGCACATTAATGTGGTATTTATAAATACAAATTTTTCTGCTAAGTATACATTACTGTTGGGGGAGGAGGGAATTTGTAAAGTATTTGTTTTAAATTAATAATTGTTGTACAATTATAAATTTAAAACAAATGCTTTACAAATTTTAAAAATGTTCAGTTAGTCCGGGTTGTTAAGGTGATATGTGTTGGTGTTTACCGCAGCAGAATTCGATCCGAAACTAGCAGAAGGATCTTACGTGATGAAATACGTGGCACCGACAAACTGATTTTTTTCGCGGGTTGGCCTTGAAATGTTCCCATTATTGCCACGTGAGAGTGACGCATTGTTATCTGGGTTGCCAAGGATCCGTGTATGAAAAAAAAATTATGTTCGCGCTTGAATTAATTTTTTGCAGTGCATCGTGATTTCTACATAATTAAAAGGAAAGTGAAAAATCATTTTTCGGCCACACAAGGCCTTCGATCAGCCTAGACTAGTTAAAATTCTCAAATTATTTAAAATAAAAATATGGTAAACGCGATATTTTTAAGAAGTATAAGTTTGTTTTCTGTCATTTACTGTACTTGCTAACAACGCAGGAATACATATAGCCGTGAGAGGTTCGTAGTAATTTGAGAATCCACAATGGGATTAGTTCTGACATATTATTGTATATTATGTTATCGTCGCCTTATTTTTTAAATCTGGCTTTTCATTTTATTTTTCTTTCTTTTTATATGAGTGAACATTAATTTTTAATGACATTTAACTTGTGGATACCTTCTTTTGCAACTCTCGAGAATCTAAACTTTAAAGAAAATTGCAAACAAAAATATTTTCTTTCAATTTCGGTTAGTTTCATTATGAAGTAGATATAATATAATTATGTAATGTTTATTGTAAATAAATTATTCGAACTTCCCTACGTTAATACACTGCTGCCACCAAAATTCACTGTTGGCACTACACAATCAGTAAATACCGTTTGCCAAACACCTGCCCGGTCTACATACCTCCATGTAAGTGCTGAATCTCATGCTGTAACTCATCACTCCAATGATAGTGTAGTTTACACCACTCTATATGACGCCGAAGTGGAGAGATTTGGGCGGCTCTTAACAGCGAGGTCTTAAGAGCAGATGAGGGTGAAGTGAGGTGAGTATGGAGCAGCGACGGAATGAAGGGGTGGGGTAAACGGGAGATCCCTGACAAATCCCGCTGACCAGTGGCATGGTCCGGCACGATTCCGACATGCGAAAATTCGGGAGAGAGCCCACCGGAAATCGAGCCCGGTTCGCCCAGGTGGGAGGTGAGTAGTCTTAACTACTACACCACCGCGTCCCCCATATGAAGCCGGGCCACAGAGTAGATAAGTAAGCTGGTACGAAAAGGCATGGAGGTTCCACCCATGTGGACGTACTATTCTTTGATTAGCTGCGAGAGGCCCTGGGAATTGGCCTTTCACCTGGTTGTCTACTGCACGCTGCGGAAGGTTCCCTATTGTCTGGGCTTTCAGCTGGCAAGTAGGTTACAAGGCGCTGAAAGCTACGGCATTCCGGCATGTTGCTCGCCAGTGACTGCATTTCTATGGCTCGTGTGGCTGGAGTTCGCGGCATGAGCGGCTATTTCACCTGTGTATTCTTAAGTACTTTTTGTTAGAACAATGACGTGTGTGATCACTAGTTTCCTGCAAGTGGCACAATCATGAAAGCCAAGTGCCGTCACCTCCTGGTGAAGAGTTCTATCACAGGCGTGAACCCGAGTCACGAAGAAAATCCTCTGCGATTGCTGAAATTGCCGCCTGATAGTTAATTCTCAGTACACACTTCAGAGTTCCCAAGTCCCTGTTATTTAGTTTCTTGCGCCTACCAGAGTGGTGCTAGGATTCTGTGCTTCCATGATGTTCCTACTTGACAATGACATCACTAATAATGACCGAAGCACGTTAATCTGCTGTGAAATGTCTCTGTCGGGATGCCCGCATTTATAGCTCCTTACATCTATGCCCCTTACGAATACACACACACGTATCTGCTGACTCATTATGACACAGTAGAGATGTGTAATTCCTGGGAGTTGAACATTTTTAGTTAGGAATTACATTGTTTGCACATACAAAATTATATTTTACATAATTACTGTGAAAAGTTCCGCGAGTGATCGAAATGAAATTCGGTGCGAATGCCTGCAATTTGACATTAAATGGATGCAATGGCATCAGTTCAAAGGCATTTGTTATGAATCGCTTGAAGTCAGAGATCATTGTTACCCTCAACGCTTAAATACAAAAAAAAAAAAAAAAAAAAAAAAAAANTCGGGGACACGGCCGTTTGTTTTGCGTGAATACGTCTACGTTGTTACGTTCCCGGCACCGCTTCACTCGATCATATGGGGTTTCATGGGTATCACTGGATTGCTCTTTAGATGCTCTTTCCAACCGTATACGATTTTTGTATTTCGACTTGGCTTTTTGACGAGTATAGGCCGACATTATGTTAAGTTTTCAATTTATTTTACTTTAAACTCATACAATTCACCATCACCATAACCACACCACACAAATGTTTTAAACACTCAATCGATTGATCTCGACGAGAGCTGTTGATTAAAACTTAAACGAGCGTCGTAGCTACTCCACGGAAATTATGAGACGCGGCGAAACGAACTCCAAATGGCGGTGTCCCCACCCCCGCCGTGCGTCACACTTCGCAGTCCTCACTCAACGTAACGAATTCTTTGATCCTTTGGCAATCGAGTGGTATAATTGAATTTTAGATGTATACGATAGATTCGGAGCCGCCATGCCAAACTGTATCCCCCGATTTTGTTATCATTAAATTTTCTGGATTGCCCACTATGGTTGCAAATTTAAAGACTTATTCCATTCAAAAAAGTTTTTATCTTTATTTGATATATTGTAATATATACGCATTTGAATATTTTGTTGAAACTTGAATTTATTTCGACTCGATACGCTGTATTATGAAGCGAGCGCAAATACAGGAAAGAATGATGTATCCCGTTGCCCTTGATGAAGAATTCAGAAAGCTAATGGGTTTGCGGTTCCAATGGAGCCATTATTATGTTATGGTTCATTAGTGCTGTAAAATTTTTGGCTTTCTGTGGAGCCAGGAAATATTCAAGTTTAAGCTTCACACAAATACAGTCTACTGATGCTGTAGGACTCAATGCGGGAGATTTTCTATATACAACGTCTCGAATGCCAGCTTCTCCGGGCGTAATTCATGGTTCTATGGGGTGTGTTGCTCTTTTAATTGCGTGCGACTGCGTGAGCTCCTGCTCTGACGTATCNATTGCGTGCTGAAATTCCGTCGCATGGGCCGTGGCTTGGCTGCGGAGAGTTTGGGCAATTCTATCATTGGTAGTTAGGGGCCGCAATTTATCTGCTTGATTTTAGAAATCGTTTCGTTAAACCCCGCAGGTTTTTGGAGTGCGTGTTTAGCTTAAAAATTCTCGCCTTCTCCAGCCGCTTACCTACTTCAGGGTAATTTCGTCCCTGATTACCGCTGGTAATTCGTTTACGTATGTTTTGACACAGTGCGTCCGGTGGCGCGAATGCCGTCAACGTTGTTGGTTTTTCTGAGTAATTAATTCCCTTGTGTATTGCGGAAAGGTGTTCGAGTGCAGGTGTGTCTCAAATCCCTCTCTCATTTTCTGGAAGTTGTTCGGTTACATCCGTTTGTTTAACAGCGGTGTCGGTAGAAACACCCTCTTCAGTTTCCTGTTTTGTCTCTATAGGTTTTTCATTAATTTCAGACAGATTTATTTGGATGTTGTTCTGAAACGCTTACTACGTATCACTTTAGTGTAATGTGTAATTTCTCTCGGTGTATTCACTCCAAGTGCAACCTGGTGCAACTATGAATTAGTAGTAGTAGTAGTGAGTAGTATAACTGGCAGTGCGTATTCGAACTATGATTAAACCAGGGTATGCGGAGTAATGAAACTGACTTTCCACGCGTCCTGCAGGCTGTATACACAAGAATATGGATTCGTGCGAATAAATTTTCTGACCTAGAAGAGTGTGAATAAAATCTTCGTGTACTGAGACTAGGGATTGATGTTTATTTTCTGTAGTGTATTTTGTGAGATTGATACGTAGTGCAGTCAAGAGATTTGTAGTGCGTGGCTGCCTATACTCGAGGGCCAGTCAGTCCATGAAATTATTGACTGTGGTAGTGTAGGTACTTCCTTTTATAAACACATTGGAATTTATTATTTTTAACAAACGTAACTGAGAGAAGAAAAAAACAAAATTTTACAGTGGCAGGTATAACGTGATCCTGACTAGTGGTTAGGTTCCGAAAATTCCAGTTGAGAGAAAAAGCGAAATGAGGAAATTCGATTCCTTTTCGAACAATAAATTATAGTCTATTCGCGGTTTCTTCACACCATGTATGGCGTGTTTGGTTGTGTCCTACATTCATCATGTATCACAAGCATTTCATACTTGTGTTAACATAAAACTGCCTTATTTTTGGTTAAATAGTACTATTACTTATATTTAAACCATAAANCGTGTTTGGTTGTTTCCTAAATACGTGGTGTATCAAACATTTCATACTTGTGTTAACATAAAACTGCCTTATTTTTGGTTAAATAGTACTATTACTTATATTTAAACCATAAATTGTAATATTTCATTTATAATTAATATGAATAAAACAGGGATAAGTAGGTGTGTCGGTAATGCGTAGTGAGAAATAGTTCTTATACAAAATAGTATTACACTAAGTGAGCACGAATGCGGTGCGCTGTCCATTTTGTGTAATTTTCTAGACTTTGGTAGGCTTTGTTTACATGAGGCGGAGGAATATCCTGGAAGTAGATCTTTGGCAGGGCTTCACAAAAGTTGGAAGTAACGATGAATGGACTATACTTTAATTGTTTCTAATCTTTTAGAGCCGTTTGAGTGTTCATGTTTATTTTAATATTTTCGCATTAATACTTGTATAAATCGAGAAACGCCCAGTTATAAAACTTCATAAAAAAATAACCCATATTAGTATAATGAAATCCGTAACGTGTTTTCACTATCCGTACGAATTATTTTCTTTAGTATGTCGAATGAGTTTTCAGTGTGTTCGCTTCTTTCGTACGTTGAGTAGTCTTTCAATATCGTGCACGTGTGAAGTGCTGTTCCGGCGTGCGCAGCGACTTGCTCTCTGCTTTCTGGCCGCTGCACATAACATATATGAGTTGGAAGTTTCTCGCGCCCGCCACTTCCAACCCACGGGAATATTAACCGCCCAACCTTCAGCCACGCTGTAATTAATTACAGCTAGTCGCGAGCCTCGACCTGCTCCAGGCGAGATGCAAAAAATATAACTCTGTCGTTTTTGTGCAGTAAAAGTTTGTATATCCCTGCTTAACGTTTAAATCACAAAATAAGGAATTTCGTTCGCTCCATAAAATCATTGTGCGTTTATTTATAATGATTTTTTTAACGTCATTTTGCAACTGCACAAAACGCGCACGTGTTATACTGTTTCTTGTCATCACAACTAGTGAAATAATTTTGAATTTGACGTCAACAAATGGCTTGAAGCCAGCGAACACTAGCAGTAACATTATTCGCATTGCTTTCAGAGAAAGTGCAATTATATTTCTTGACATATGCAATAGGTTGCGTCGAGAATCAAGCTTTGAAATGATATTCTTCAGAATTCAGTGCGCTTTCAGTGTGCACTGAAAGCGGACTGCGGTTTATAAAAGAAATGTACTTCATTCAGTTAGTTTACTTGCTCGCTTTTTACGTTAAAAAATTCTAACTGCTTATCTAAATAAATGCAAATGTTAGTCTCCGTAATTTATGTATTTGAAATTGTACTATTTACCCACACAAACCCACACGATAAACGACATTTCCTGTTTTTAAGATTTACAAAAATTTCAAATTAAGTTCATAATTTTTTTTTTTTTGCTTTGAGTTTTGTAGATTAAAGTTTACAAAGACAACACACAATAGTTTTCCATGCGATTATAAAACGTTCTTAACAGACATCATCTTTACCTGTGTTCCCTTAACGTCTAAAACATGCTACGGAAAACGAAAATAAAGTAAGACGTGTTAGCATGAGAGTTATTGTTTATTCATCACGACGCCCGAGATGCGAACACCCGCGTTCGTTGTGACATCTCCGCCAATAACATTGCAGAGCATGATACATGTGCTTGCTAGTGTAATCACAGCGCCGTTTTTTATCGCTTTCGTTGCTATGGATCATAAGCAACAAAAATTTTACGATATTACAGGAGATCGTGCCCTCAAACATATCTTTTGATAATGTTAATAGCTGTAAATAAGTTAGTAAGTTGAGTTAAATACAATCACGTACATCAAGATATAAAGTAGTTTTTCTTTCTTTTAATAAAATAGTTTTATACAAACTAGGTTAATACGGAAACAGTGGAAGATGAAATGTATAAGAAGGTGAACAGCAAGGTAAATTTTTTTGTTGCTAATGGATATCCCCTCTTTGTGTTGGTAGTCTAATTACGGGTCGGCGTAGGCAATAAATTAAACCGTAACTTAGTCTTAACGACTCGACAAGCATCCATTACCTTAAAAAGCACTCTTGCCACCAAAAACAGTGTTTTTTTAGAACTGTTATGTAAAGCACAGATAAATAAATTCTCATTATATTGGCTGATGATGAAATTATTTTTACAATTTTCGTTATATCAAGATTATACTTAAGGGCGTTCAAAAGTGTAGAATCATTTTGTACATGTTTAGAATACTGAATCCATTTTTCGTTGCGATATAAAATAACATTGTAGAAACAAAGAATGGCAATGCAGGAAAATTACTTTGAAGAAACAAACGCACGAGCTATTGGAATTTGGAATTTATAATATTTTTTTCATACAAATCTCAAAATCGAACTAAATTAATACGCCGGGCTACAACTCAGAATAATTGTAAATGTTATTAGAATATTATCGAGAATATATCTTTGAAATTTGTTATGCTATTCGTCCGTATTTCAGTTTTAACTTTTGAGATAAAATTCAAATTCAAATTAGCAAGAAGCTAAACTCTTATAAAAGTGATCAAAGTGTAAGATTTCAAAGCAATTGCAACATGATAATCGCGTGACTTCGGATAAAACTGCAATTGAAACAAAAGTTTTGTTAAAATAGCTTCTTGATGTAACCTCGATTCATGATTTCAAATTAAATTCCTCATATTGGTGCCAAAAAAAAGGAATGATTGTTATTTTTTATGTGATTCATTATTTTTTTGAAGTTATTAATATAATGCCATAAAATCATAAAACAGCAAATAATGGAAAAAAGTTGGCTCAAAAGCTGCATGTTTTGAAAACATATCCCGATTTCGCAGTAGCTAAAGAAGTCAACTTTCGGCTGGTTTTCTGCATTTCTTGATGGACAAAACAGAAAACAAGTTATTGATTACAGGTTTCACTGAAACAATCATAAACATTAAGGATACTTATTCAGGATTTTTGGAATATGCCGCTTCCCATAGCCCCCTCTTTCGAATCCACACACCCATCACTCCTTAGCCAGTCTCCACTACTTCGTTCTGTTTAAATTATCTGCTGAAATGAGCAGTGAGCAAGTTTATGATATTTTAAATTCTGTTGCGAGTTCTTTGGAATGGCATATTTATCCCTCATTTTACCCGACAGCTCTTTTTACAACAGCTGCAAGTCTCGATCAACTACACAGTAAAATATGTTTGTACTTAAACAATTTTTTTGAACTAGTTGCAAATATATTTTCAATCCTACAAGTGTGTTAGAACAAAGCTCATAACAGTTTGCAATTTGAGAATATACAGGCACTTTTTATTTTAACAAGTAAGCATGTAGACTTCACGTTCGTTAAAAGCATAATGATATAAAATTAATTTTGTATGTTTCATATATCTCAATGTCTTAAGCGTACAATAATTTCATTGCAGTGTTACAATAAACTTTTGACAACTAGTTTCCAAGGAATTGTTCGTAAAACGTACAAAAATAATTTTCTGTGTAGGTAATGGAATTCGGCAGGTGCGACGGCATGAACTAGCCTAATGGTTTTTGCACGTAAACTTTTTGATTCGCTGAGAAATATCTATCACGACCCAGGGAGGAGGGCATGCGTGCTCGCAACTAACTTATAATCCATTCACGGTTACTTCACACCTTTCTGAAGCCCTGATAAAGTTCTACTTCCAGGATATATTCCTCCGCCTCGTACAAACTAAGCTTAAATAATTCTGGAAAATTACACCAAAGGCCAATGCACCGAATTCGTGCGCACTCAGTTGTAATAATATTTTGCACGAAAACTATTCCTTACTAGGCGTTACCAACACACATATTTTCTCACGGTTTTTATTCATATTATTTGTAAATGAAGCATTTTAATTTGTATATAAAATAAATTAACATTTCAATTTAACAAAAAAAAAAAGTTTCTTTTATGAGCACAAGTATAAAACGCTTGTGATTCATGGCATATTTAGGAAATAACTAAACACGTCATACATGGGGAGATTTCTCAAAGGTTTGATGATAAAAATGTGAATAAACCGCGAATAAACTATACGTGCCAGACTTTCTATTTCCGGGCGAAGGTTCGCGGCGTCCCCTTCAAGCCAGTAATGTGCGCGGGTCGGGCGAAGCTAGAGTTATGGGGATGTGTTCCTGGGAACAGGTATTGGGGGGAGGGGGGATTAACAAACTGCCTGGGATGCTGTGTCGTAGGGGCGTAATCCTCAGTGACACCGATACTACAGAGGAAAAAAAAAAACCAAGCCACATCACCTTTGGCTGCGCCTGCTCAAGTCGATATGGCGAGGGAACAACTAAACGTGGGTGTTTTCAACAATCCTCACGTAATTTTTTTTGTTTGCTACCCTCGCTTCGTTTAACCCTTTCAGTGACAGTGCCCTCTATCTGGGACGTGGCATATGAAATGTCTTGAATGATATGCACTGTACACAGCATAAAATACCGTCCAATGATAAAGGTTCCCTACGTGTGGGAGATATTCGCTGCTGAGACTATGTTCCGTAGCCCCATAAACCACTTTTGCCAGTAACATAAAGCACAGAGAGATTTCTATTGGTCCCTATGTAAGACAAAGCGTCGTCTGGATAACAATACAGTTCCGAACAAAATATTTGTTTGTTTCAACGCCTAAAATTATGTGTTTATTTTTGACCGAAAGGGTTAAAATGACTAAGGCTATCATTGTATTCCTTGTATAGTCTCAAAACTTACCTGAGTAATCACTAAATTTATGGTTCAGCATTCTATATGTTTGAAACTCTGACTGGCCTTGTATCCATCAAAAGTATATGAACGATATTAAAATATCACTCAAAAACCTACAACGAGATAGTACTGGTGTTAATTATAACTATGTAAGTAGCTAATATTTTGGTAGCTCGTTATTTTAAAAGAACCGTAATTCATGTTTCATTACACTTAATTTCACTTGGAAACAAACTTGTCAGTACAGTGCTCATGGAAATGAGTATAACCTCCAAATTCTGTGTAAAAAAAATAGATTCAAATGTCAACATGGCATGAGACTGGAAGAGACCGTAACAGTCCTATTGTTGGAAATTGAGTTTTGCTTTCAACGTTATATTTAAGGCTTTGAATTTCGCTTTAAATTTGATTGTTTGGTTTATTATTAAAATTGGCAAGCGTATTATTTGCCAGCTGATTTTCACCGACATTATATTTATTGATAGATAAAATAATATTTTCACATATCGTTTCATAAAATTCTGTTCAATCAATGTTGCTGTAATATCCAGATTTGCCTAAATAAACCTAATACAGCATTTTTAAGGCCACCAGCCTAAAGGTTATCTAGAATTTTTTAATTTAAGTCGAACTTAAGCAAAACAACGCAGGGAGTCCGCAGTTTTACGCACGAGTGTGTCCGGCTAGTTGCATATCACGAAGGCGAACTGAACTGGCGCACCATACGGAGAGCGCCTGCACATAGGACACTCTTAATGGGGGATTAGCAATTGAGTAGTAAAGGCTGCCAGAAGTGATTGCATTTTATTTCCAAAATCACACAAACAGCAGTATTGGCGACATATTTTCATGGATTCCCGGCTCTGTTTTCCTAACTTAAATTACAATGAAAAAATACTAGATTACCTACCCAAAAATGTTGTTACTAGGTTTTGTTGTTTATATTAGTCCATAGATGCTGTGGTTTGAATTTTGACATGTTATTCTAAAACACCTTGTATGTTTTAAATAGGAGCAAAGAAGCTAGGAGGCATCGGATCGACTCGGGAGTGCTCGGCAGTCTCCGGCGTTCCGGCAGATGGTAAGTAGTGTGCGTTCGGAGAAGGTGCTGATATGTTTGTGTCAGTGAGAGTCGCTATTTAATTTCGGTAGGAAATACAATACTCACGACCAAGGGAAGCCATTAGGTTGAATGGTTCAGCCTAGTCTGTGATGTACGATTTCGTTTCAAATTATTTAATACATTGTTTCTGCAATATTCTAAAGTTCCTGTCTTAGATGCTTTTTATATTAGTTTCTGTCCATGGTTCCATGTTGTGACTCGAAACTATCCATTATTATTTTCGTTATTTGTGCGTATTTTTTTGCCGTACTTACTCTTAGGCATATTTCTAAACATTATTTCATCACTCTGAACAACTACCGGATTTCGTGTAGACATGGAAAATATTTTTTGGTGGTTTTCAATTTTGACCTTAAGTCCCTATGGCCTAAAGTCCATTTCTCATTGGGAATTGCTTAAAACTCTGAAATAGTTGTGCAACAGCAAAAAAACAAAAAAAATCTGAATCTCGGATCGTTATAAGAACTCTGAACCTCACACCACACTGACCACTTTATCCAAAGTCTACAACCGGCTTTACTCTTTATTCTGTGTTCCAGATACAATTTAACTAATTACAAACTTCAGTCCTGCGTTTAAGCTAAGTTTTCCCTTGAGTTGTTCTTCCACCAGTATGGTCATGAGGTTTTTGGACAAAGGGTATGAAGGTGGAGCCGGGTCAATGAACTCACACGCAGACATGCTGAGTGACTTTGAGCGACAGCCATGTTGAATGTGCATGGCCTTGGCGTTGAGCTTCGGTAAACTCAAGAAGACATATATCTATAAAATTAAAACATTTCAAAAAAATGAAAGTAAAAAAAAATTAAAAATTAAAAACTTTAATTAAAAACATTATACTTAAAAATAAGACATTTATAATATACGTAAAAATTTAATAACAAAGAAATGTATTTCAAAAAAAAAAATAATAATAATTTTATGAAAACCTTTGTTTAGGAGATTCAATGTTCGATTCCCACAGTACAAACCCGCTACTTTCGCTCCGTCAATCAGTCTCCTCTCTTAGCTCCACNCTCCGTCAATCAGTCTCCTCTCTTAGCTCCACCCCGCTCATAAAATGCGACGTAGCTCACATTCTCTTATCAGACTGATACCTGCTAATTAATCATCTGCTTTATGCCACACCCCACTATCCTGTCTCGTTCGCCCCCTCCCAAAAAATCACCTTCCCACCACCGTTCACTCGCATACACACCTCTCCCTCTAACACTTTCATCTACAATCTATTCGCAGTATGTACTTATATCACCATCTTCCCACACTTCCCCCTATTATATTTTTCCTATCTGTCACTCCTATTATTTTCATTTCACTCCCTTTTCAGCTTATTTGCAGTATTTTCTCCCTTCCCTACCCCAACTTGATCTCTTTATGAACATCCCATAACCCTCATCTCCTCAATTATAATGAAATTGCAGGCATATCACTCAGCTCAGGATAATTTTGAATGATCATGCTCGCATGAACCCTGAATATTTCATCGCACCACCAACACTTGAGTTTAAGTATGACAGAACAGAAAAATTAATTTCCAGCCATTCTCAAAATTTCTTCTTTTAATTTCTTATTAAAATATTAAAGTTAATTATAACGGAATTTGATAAAACTCGTTCGCTTTCGCATATTAATGAAGTAGTTTTTTTTTACAGAAGCCTAAAAAATGTTTTCTTCAGGGGGTGGTGATAGTTTGTGGTTTCCTATTCGTATCATCACAGAAATCGCGCCCAGCGAGGGGCCAAATGAAATGGAAACGGTTGGGCTATGATATAAGACAGTCAGTAAAGCCACAAATTGCTTTTATCACTGTTGTATGAACAATAAAAATTTAAATAAATACCTAAGCAGCCAGCGAGGAAAACGTTTGGATCGTGGCTATAAAATAATTTTATTAAGTGTATTGTAATTTTATTGCCTTGGATAAAAGAATTCATAGTAGTGAATGCAGTTCGCTTGAAGGCAGTCCATCGCTTAGAGAAATGCAGAATAAAACCTGAGCCATATATTTAAGTGTCCACTGAGAACGAACATACAAATGCTTGGAAAATTATGGGCATTACGCCGCTCAGTCGCTCACAACGCGAGACAAACGTATTGGACACAGTAATTTACATTACTCCGCCAGCGCAGCAGTTAGACACAGCACCCATAGTGCGGCATTTAATTAATAACGAGCATGATAGTAACCATGTTGCAACGATTACAGTTATATATGCAATCACTACACACCGAAATGACTAAAAGTCAAACTAAATTGCAATCGGAAGTAGCTGTGGGGAGAAACATTTCAAATTAGAAGTAGCTACGAGCCATGAAAAATTTCAATCGGAAATTACAACGAGATTACATTTGGTGCTCATTGGTAGTTCAGGCAGAATTAGCAAGTATTTTTCGCAACGAATTAAAATCTGTTCGTGTCGAAATGCAGGCTCAGTTCAACTCGTTCAAAGCTGAAACCGTTAATGAAGTTTTTCAAGAGATGGTAACATGTATAGATCTTGTAGCGACCAATCTTAACACCACTACCGAAGAATGTCAGATGCGTAGCCCTAGAACTGAAACGGAATTGGCGGAATTGCGTAACACCGTAGCACAATTACAAACCACACAAGAAAATTCAAATTCAAGCTCAGGTTTTGATAGTGAAGTGTATCTGAAATTGACCACCGTATTCGCGGTTTGGAAGAGTCACTTAAATAGCTTAAAGATACTCACCAATCAACTTCAGTTACGTCTAGTATTACACTTTCTACACCTCTACATCCTGTAGTGCAGTTTGTGCCTACGCTAAGCCAATCAAGATTGTTGGTAGATGAGTTGCCTATATTTAAGGGTTGTGAGGTTGAGAACCTAATAGCACGTTTGAAAAGACTAGAGAAGTATTATACGCTATGTAAAATAGGATCTGACTAAATGCTTCAATATGTTGACAGTAGAATGATATTGCCGACTTTGGCACATCGGCATTCGGCGGGAGGGCTCGGAGGGGTTCATTGTCTGTCATTCCGGTTCCATATCGTCATCTTGTCTGCCATTTTGGATCTATCTGATATTGACCTTGACATTTTACCTAAACCTCGGTGACATTTGACCTTGAAAACCCAAAAAAATTAATATCCAAAATCTCAAAAATTAATAAAAAAATATTCTAAAATTATTAAACAAATATTAATATAATGTATAATTATGCAAATTTATTATTAAAAATTATTTAAGCATTTATAGAAAAATTAATAATAATTAACATTTCCGGAGATTCCCGCAGTACTACACCCACCAACACTCCCTCACCTGTACTCATTCTATCGTATGCAGCCATCTTGGTTTTCTCGTGTCATTTTTTTATACATTGCTGGAGGACGCCATCTTGGATTTCATATTTTTACTTTTACATTACCTGCTAGTGTATTAATAATCTATATAGCCACCAGGTGAGTTTTCGATTTAGCCACCAGGGGGCAGTCATATTTGTTTATGTTATTAAAGTAGAGCTTGCGCTGTGGCCATCTATATTCTGCTTTCAACACACAGATGGCGTTAATTTCTCGATTCAGCCGCCAGGTGAGCTGACGACACTCATATCTATAGACATAATCTGTAATTTTTCATCCTACTTAAAAAAAAAACATTTTCCAAACAACAGTATACATGCATGATGCGGGATTCCGTGTACCGCATTACTAGACAGCGTGGCTGAAGTGAGTTGTCTTTCGGAATCTTTTTATTACTCGCTGAAACGAGCAAATGTTCGCATCCCTGTAATACCAGTACTCCAACTCAATATTGTTGATGTTACATCACGGGCTAGCCCGTTAGTAAATCGACAGGCTTTATTATATGTGGAAGACATTGGTAAAATGAAAGTAGCAGTATGTTTAATTGTGAAGGGACTTATCACACCTCTGATACTTGGTGTGGATTTCTTAACCTATTATGACATAAAGTTAAATTTTGACAACTGCAGTGTATTTGCCAACGAGACATTTCGTGTTCCGGAATTACAACCAGCCAAATGGACAGCTGGTAATTACACCGAAGAGCCAAAAAAACTGGTACACCTTGTTACGAACTAGCTTTTCAGCCAATTCGTACATGAAAGATTATGAGAGAATGCTGGGGGCGTAACTCAAATAATGACTCGTTAATTCGGTAGTGCAAAACAGTATCTGATGAATTTATTACAATTTACGGATATACAATTATTATTTATATTAGCATTGACCGGGGGAGCTTTACATTGAATTTAATATTTTGTTTATTGTTACTTCACTCACGCAATTTTAAATAATCCTAACCGGAACGTCATCACCTTGTTAATGTTGCCGGAGGCTGAATCTAGGAGACGGTTAGCGACGGCCGGACACCCATCTTCCTGGTCTGCTCCGCTGGTCGGGTCGCCAAAGGACTAATGATGAATGCCGACGACGAGACGGTTAACGACGGCCTATATCAAACGCGCGGTTCGGCGGCCGCGCTCAGTGACCGGTGGAGGGGATTTCTGCAACTGTCGACGACCAAATGGTGGCGTTGCAATCCCGCTCGTTTATGTTTGAAGGTGTGATCAGGCAAGCCGTTCAGCTAAGGCCTGACCACACCGTAACAATTCCCCCAATGTTCACTAGCGAGATGCCCTCATCTCGCCCTAGAGTCCGTGTGGATTATGTAGATGTGGTAGTTGCGGGGTTCATGTTGTGGCAGTAGGAATATGGATCGGGTTGAAGTCCTCTTCGCTACGGTAGGAAACATTTTGTGAAAGGAATTAAAGTAGACGGATAATTGAGGTATAAGGAACTGCCAGATGCCTTCGTGCAGTCCTTGGGCCAGGTGGGCCGATCAAACGCTGGGCGGTGTGTTCACAGTGGCCTTGCGCGCCTTGCACTTGTATTTCCGCTGGGTGTGCAGATCGTCTTCCACGCGAGCACGGCAGACGCCTCGCAGGCGGTTCGCGAACGCGTCAGCCTTTCTTGAGTTCGTAAGTCTCTATGCCCTACTTGGCGTGGCTCGTTACAACAATGAGATTTTAAAAAAACATTTAGCAATGAAAAGAATTTAAATTTTATAAGTTAACTGCTCTCCCCGTTACAATTATTGTGTGTTGTTTGTACAGAAACTACACTTGCTGGAAATAAATACACGTTACAGCACTGTCCTAAAAATACTGAGGTGTTTAGATACTATTACATACTAAACGGTACGTGACGTCACTGGGTTAGGACACTGATGGGATGGTATCGAAACGTAGAATAGTAATAAATTAATAAATTAATAATTAGAACAATGCAAAAAGAAAAGAAATGTTGCAGCTGCTTTTTAACTACGTTTCAATACGTAAGAGGGAAATGGAACGGATACTTAAAGTACATTTACATAATTATTTAAAATATAGGACAACCAAATGTTGACGTAATAAATGTTGCTTATTACACAAGAAATATGTTTAAGTATCAGATACTAATGTCTATTGAAAATGGTGAATTATACAATTGGCGTTGTCTATAAAACTTAAAATATTAAATGACAGTGAATAGAAGTATTATAATTGAGATGTCTCTATTTTATGACGTAAACTCTTACAATTTCTTTATTTGTTATCTGAATAGTTTCATTTTGAAAATTTTTTTTTTTTTTATAAGCAGTGGAGTATGTCATTTGTTCAACTGCTTTTGTATCTTAAAACTGGTTAACGTTTTACTGTTATTATAAATAATACTTTTTAAACATCTTTCAGAGGCCTCCTATGAGTTATAACATTACATTTTTATTGTGTGTTATGTTGGAACTTTTGAGTAAAGTAAAGTTTGTTATGTACGTGTTAGGTACCTGCAGGGTGCGGTGTGAGTGGTGTATGTAAAGTATGTTAACCGCTGGTTACCTGTAACTGTTTTTACGTATGACTCGCGAGCTGGGCGAAGCGGTAGTGTTGACGGCTGTGAGCGCGGTGTTGAGGTTGTTGCGCGTGACGTCAGGACTGGTGTCACGTGGGCGGTGCGTGCGCCGACCTCCGTAGGAACTTTGGTTGAGAGGTGTGTGACCTCACTGCTGGTTGCTGTGGAACATGACGCTTGCGGTACCGTTGTTCTGAAACTTACAATGAAATGTATTAGCAGAATGCCTGCACAGTTTGTCAAAACATCTTATAAAAAAATTTTTCTTTAAATAAATAATTTATGCGACTTATGGTTATTGACATTATATTGGTAATTTAATTCTGGGTTATATTATATTTACTTGGGTGTGGCGTAGGGTGGGGTGTCCGACCTTAGAAGTTTATGTATTTAAACGCGCGTTAAAGTTCATTTATTTTTAAACTGTCGTCAAGTGATCTCTCGGGCGGTATATGAATACTAACTGGTGTTACAACTTTATGGTTACGTTACGCTTGTAAATCTAGTTCTTAGTTAATGCCTATTTTCATACAAGTAATTTTTTTTCTCTTCTGAAAATAAATTATTTTAGTTAGCTGTGTGCGCGGATAAACTCATAATTATTAAAATGTTAATATTTACGCTGGACATCAACACTTAGCCTAATTATTATATAATTACATTGATTAATAAAAAGTTAGGGTTGGAATGAAAAGTAGCAGAACGCATAGCATGTTAACAAAAACCGAGGGACATAAGTAAAACATAACGACACTTATTATGCAAATAGAATATAGTTGAGAGGAAAAAGAACATATATGAGTAATTAAAGACAGAATAATTACACTTCTACTTTAACACAAAGGGTTGGCATACAGGGGTTGGGGAAATCTGCACTCATGACTTACTCCCTGGAGGTCAGAAACGAAAGTACCCTCGTGGTATACTTTCAAAGTACTGTGTCTTAAAGAGAAGATCACAGCAAAATCCAATTGCGCCCCTACTGCCTGACCTCTGTCAAGGCTAGTAGAGCACAGAAAAATAGGCCGCTCTGGTCGGGTCACAACTCCGCCAGAGGCCCAAAGATTGCTCCGCGTCTCACGCGAAACGAAAGATTTGACCTCCTGAGTAAGTACTCCTTACAATTGGGTGGATGTGGGTAAACCATGAACGGACAAACACAGTCGAAGTGGGTGCGTCTCAAGCACTATTCCCATTTCGTTAAATACCCTTAACATTGCACACAATTAATCCATCTCACGTCAGGTTTAGCAGTCTGCGCATCAAACAATACAGTATGACTGGCATGGCGTGTCGCTAGCACGTCCGGAAGCCACGAGGATTGGCTAAGTCCTCGGATAACAGAAATGCGTAACCCATCGGTATTCATTCTCCCCGTTACCTTATAGCACAGGTTTGTGGGAAATACGTGAAAATATTTATGGTATGAGAAACTTAAAACTAAAATATTAAACTTAAGTTTAAAGGCGGATGTGGCGGGATGAAAACTGCTTGGCGTGCGCAAGCACGTTGCTACGCAGCACAGCGGCGCTCGTGCCGCGGGGAAAAGTGCTGATAGGGAATGTCGTCTCGGCAATGGCCACTGCATGGCGTGCTCTAGCACGCAGTTTTTTTTTTTTTCTCTCTCTCTTTCGCGCCCAGTGGCGCTCGAGCGGCGAGAAAGCGCTGACGAGGGAATGTGCCATCTGGACACTTTGGTCAAGTCAACGACATATCGTCCTTCCGGTTGGCAACTCGTACCGCAATACGGGCTTTCTATCAGCGTACAAAAATTGTCATACTTAACTTGCATACCTTATTCCTAAGAATGATATGAGAATTTTCTTAAATATATAGCATGTATACTGAGAGGAAAGTTGAATAAAAATATATTTTTATCTTATCTGCATACAGTAATGGCGAACAACGTACAATATGGTGTACTGCATGGAGTTTATTAAAATTAGCATGAGTTGAAAGTTACTGTACTGAAAATGCTTACAGGATTACGATTACATTTACAGTAATAGTTAAATTTAAAATAACAATATCCAGCGCACACAGGCAATTTACATTTTAATTTATATTACTAGCTTGGTATAGCTGAGAAAAATTGTTTACACGTGAATATACGCAACTAGGGACTTGCGGTTTACACGGAAATTCTTTACATTTTAATAACGTTTGTTAATTAGGTTTCAGCTTTGTATGTTTAGATATGGGGCCGTAAAAGGTAAATTAATATTTAAACCTAAGGCATTTTAAAAGTAGACATTATGACATTATTTAAATTGGACTGCCACTTTAAAGTTT
The DNA here is from genome assembly GCA_002778355.1 of Clitarchus hookeri. Taxonomy (NCBI): domain Eukaryota; kingdom Metazoa; phylum Arthropoda; class Insecta; order Phasmatodea; family Phasmatidae; genus Clitarchus; species Clitarchus hookeri. The sequence goes on along the minus strand of NQII01005847.1, from coordinate 45,785 downwards.
TAAGGTTAAAAGCGTACGTGGCTGAAAGTTTGCTATTATTATTACGGAAACTAGCGTGGGTGGGTGGGGAATTTATTAAATGGGGGTGGATGGTAGAGAAGCTGATGCAAGGCAGCGAGAGGGTAGGGAGGAACCAAGCCTCCACCATTGTTACGAACTTGCTTTTTAGCCAATTCGTACTTGAAGAGTATGAGAGAATGCTGGGGGCGTAACTCAAATAATGACTCGTTAATTCGGTAGTGCAAAACAGTATCTGATGAATTTATTACAATTTACGGTTATACAATTATTATTTATATTAGCATTGACCGGGGGAGCTTTACATTGAATTTAATATTATGTTTATTGTTACTTCACTCACGCCATTTTAAATAACCCTAACCGGAACGTCATCACCTTGTTAATGTTGCCGGAGGCTGAATCTAGGAGACGGTTAGCGACGGCCGGACACCCATCTTCCTGGTCTGCTCCGCTGGTCGGGTCGCCAAAGGACTAATGATGAATGACGACGACGAGACGGTTAACGACGGCCTATATCAAGCGCGCGGTTCGGCGGCCGCGCTCAGTGACCGGTGGAGGGGATTTCTGCAACTGTCGACGACCAAATGGTGGCGTTGCAATCCCGCTCGTTTATGTTTGAAGGTGTGATCAGGCAAGCCGTTCAGCTAAGGCCTGACCACACCGTAACAACCTGCATTATATCATGTAGGGCCCCCGCGAGCACGCAGAAATGCCGCAAGACGACGTGGCATGGACTCGACTAATGTCTGAAGGTATGCAGGAGGCAATTCACACCATGAATCCTGCAGGGTAGTCCACAAATTCAAAGGAGTGCGAGGCGATGGAGATCTCTTCTGAACAGCACGTAGCAAGGCATTCCAGATATGCTCAGTAATGTCCATGTCTGGTGATTTAGGTAGCCAATGGAAGTGTCTAAAATCAGAATAGTGTTCCTGGAGCCATTCGNAGTAATGTCCATGTCTGGTGATTTAGGTAGCCAATGGAAGTGTCTAAAATCAGAATAGTGTTCCTGGAGCCATTCGATAGCAACTCTCGACGTGTGGGGTGTTGCATTGCCCTGCTGGAATTGTCCACGTCCGTCAGAATGCACAATGGACATGAATGGGTGCAGGTGATCGGACAGGANGGTAGCAACTCTCGACGTGTGGGGTGTTGCATTGCCCTGCTGGAATTGTCCACGTCCGTCAGAATGCACAATGGACATGAATGGGCGCAGGTGATCGGACAGGATGCTTACGTATCTGTCACCTGCCAGAGTTTTATCTAGACGTATCAGGGGTCCCATTTCACGCCAACTGCACACGCCCCATACCATGACAGAGCCTCCACCAGCTTGAACAGTCCCCTGTTGACATGTAGGGTCCATGGATTCATGAGGATGTCTCCATACCTGTACACGTCCATCCGCCCGAAACAATTGGAAGCGAGACTCGTCAGACCAGGCAACGTGTTTCCAGTCATCAACAGTCCAATGGCGGTGTTGGCGAGCCCAGGCGAGGCGTAAAGCTTTGTGTCGTGCAGTCAACAACGGTACACGAGTGGGCATTCGACTCCGAAAACCCATATCAATTATGGCCCGTTGAATAGTTCGCACGCTGGCACTTGTTGATACCCCAGTATTGAAATCTGCGCCAATTTGAGAAAGGGTTGCACGTCTGTCACGTTTAATGGTTCTCGTCAGTCGTCGTTTGTCCCGTTCGTTAACGATCTTTTTCCCTGCCGCAGCGATGTCGAAGATTTGATGTTTTACGCGATTCCCGACATTCACGGTACACTCGTGAAATGGTCGTACGCGAAAATCCAAATTTTATCACTACCTCGGAGATTCTATGCGCCATCTCTCGTGCACCGACTATAACACCACGTTCAAACTCACTTAAATCTTGATAACCTGCCATTGCAGCAGCAGTAACCGGTCTAGCAACTTTGCCAGACGCTTGTTGTCTTATATAGGTGCTGTCGACCGCATCGCGTTACTCTGATTGGTTCCATACCTATGTTATTTGCATACGCACGCCTATACCAGTTTTTTGGCTCTCCAGTGTATATTGTCAAGTATCTGCGAATTTCCATAATGGAGAAAATAACATCATCACTCACTCTTACACTGGCCACACTCCATTTGAGACCTTGTATACAGTGCAATCAAGTTGACCGATTTCCCACCCTATTGAAAAAAAGAAACACCACAATGAAAACATTGGAGAGTACGACCACGAGGAAATATTGCAAGAAATTCAGCAATCAGTGAAACAGCGATTATATCATGCTGCTGATACACATATAAGAGCAAACAAGGCGAAAAAGGAACACAATTTGCAGATCGGGGAGCTGGTCTTAGTACGTGCGCATAATATCATTAATCAATCTGAATTTGTTACAAAGAAATTTCTCGCGTTATATTGAGGCCCATATAGAGTGCCAAGCATTATCATCATCAACTGCATCGAGTTGTCACTGGTAGATCGTGATGAAATCATTGGTAAGTTCAATGTCTTTCACTTACGAAGATGATATAAAATCATCGGTCCTGAGCTACCAAATAATTCTGAATAAATGAAAGTGGCCCCGACTCGACGTGGAAGCAAACACCGGACTGGTGGCGTGAAGTTTATTTTGCCATGTATTGTGCATGAACTTCATGGTGAATGCACTCCGCTTGTAGCCGTGACAAATTTATTACCCTTAATGTGGAGCAGTTTTAACCAGCACTGATTGTGACTTGGTATTATTGTCCGCTCTTGTGTGATGTCATGTTGTCTGCATCAGCGGTTTGATGTTGGGAACTAAGCATGCCTAGGAATGAGGCTTCTTGATGGTAACATTTTTCACCTGTTCCACCGTTATGTTAGCTCCGCAATATGTTGGGTGCTGTGCATTAAGTATGATCTCTGAGGATGTTTCATGAAATTAAATTGTCTGTTCAATCGTCGCTCGATGTATATCCTTCTGGGTCAAGAATGAGTAAGCTGCCTCAGCATGTATATGATTATCAGAAGAAAAGTTACCCGACATGCCAAATCTATGATTTTTGTCAAATAAAACTGCAAGGAATTATAATGGGAATAAATGCATTTCCTCCCTATCTCTCTGGTGCATAGTTTGTCCAAGAGAATGTTGTATAAGCACAACAAGTGAGAGTTTATTGCAATATGATGAGCTAGCTTTAGTAATACTTTAAGTGCGCCTCTTTGTTGCGAGTGTTTGATTTAAGAAGATAATAAGTGAAATCATGAATTATAATTACGGACCTAACCATTGGCCGTGAGAGAGACAACTGAGAGATCCGATCTGCTTAGAAGACGATGCGGCTGAAGATCGACTACGTCTGGATCATCATCCTCATGGAGAGGCACTGTAGACAATGGACTGTGTGATATGTTATCTTTGGTTGTTTTTTTAGCAACAGTTATGTAAATTGTGTTCTGCTATTAGAAAGGTAAAAACACCCAGTTAGAATTTCAAGTTTTTCAAGATATTATTTATTCCTGTTTAAGTTTCTTTTTTATCATGATGAGCAGTAAGTTTATCAATAAGTAATTACAAATTTTATCCAATCGCTTCACGATCTTTTGTTTTAAGAACCCAAGTCGTTACTAAGGTAGAGTAGGAGCTATATTTGATTTAAGAGGCGTCCCGGATCAATTTATAAGAGAGTATATATTGAAAAACCAGTCAAACATTTATTTACATTTATAAAATTACTATTAAAATAATTTAATTGAATAGAAAAGTTTATTTTATTGCTTAGAAGGGTGGTGATAGTTTGTAGTTTACTATTCGTATCATCATAATAGCAATTGGGTTTGCCTTTTAAATGGTTATAAGGTCACTGATCCCTTTGAAAAACAAATAATTACAGCAAGAATTTTACGGGTGTTATATGAATGAAAATGTGCCAATTAAAATTGTGGATTTCATTTTTATCGTTATACAGGATATATTTAAAATGCAGTAGGTAATAAACCACGTGGACAAACATCACCCGGTAATCACAGTTGTTGGTTTCAAAGGCGCCAGCCGAATAACCAATAAGATGCTGGACCTGCTTTGCCGTTATAACCACGTAATCCATTCTGGATAGGTACTACGATAATTTGTGGTGTTCAAATAGCATAGGGGCCGCGGTGGTGTAGTGGTTAGACTACTCGCCTCCCACCAAGGCGAACCGGATTCGATTCCGCGCGGGGTCGTTCCCGGATCTTCGCATGTGGGAATCGAAGGGATCTCCATTTTCCTCGACCCTTTCATTCCGACGCTGCTCCATACTCACCTCACTTCACCCTCAGCGGCTCTCAAGACCTCGATGTTAAGAGACGCCGAAAGCTCTTCGCTTACTTAACTCACTCAGCTAGCATTTTTTAAATTTATTTTTTTTATTTTTTTTCGGTGTTCTTGCAGAATGGTAAATAGTTGAAGTTTGTCTGTCAATCGAGTTGGTCTGACACACATACGACGTTTCACCTTATCTCAAAGATGTTCTCGTGGGTTCAATTTTGTGCTTTGGGTGGGCGAATTAAGCAGTCTGACCTGAACGTGATCAAACGACGACGCAATTCACCTTGCTTTATGGACAGCAGAAATATCATGCTGACAAAGGAAAGGTATTATTCGTCGATTAAAACTAATGGCCCATGACCAAACCAAGAGAAACAACCCCATAGTTTTACACTGCCTCGCCAGGCTTATATATTTCTATACTAATTTGTGGAGCGTCCAGCCCGCTATTAATTAAAAATACTTCAATTCTGCCGATGTAAATCTTTCTCTCTCTTACATCTAGAAATCAACGAAGGAAACGTAAGGGATTTATTTGTACAAGTATATCCTAATTTATTTTCACTAAGTCCATGTGCTAATGTATATTTTTTGTTCATTTATCCATTAAAAAGTTTCAAATTTGCGTTTTTGTGATTAACGACCACTTTAGGGACTGTGCTCGTTTCCTGCCAAAATAAGAGTTCTGGACAGTATTTAAACATTTCACAACTGTTTTTCGTGTTTTGTGATATACCGTAGGCCTATCACTTGTAACACTAATTCTTATAACTTGGTGATATTTTTAATATAAACCATAAACCGGGATTACTTTATACCCCCTAGCGTAACTTTGAACGAATTAAAAAAATGTTTTTTAGTGTAATTTAGCACAGGAACAACGAACTGTGATTGCTTATTTTAAATTTAGAATATTATTTGCCCAGGTAATTCTTGCTGTTATTTCACAAAATGACATCAAAACAAGCATTATGAGTGGTCCAGAATTACCCCATTAGGCACAAAGTAACCCCGGTCTACGGTAATTTGTTATAGTCTTCGCCGGTGACTAGACAGAAAATAAAGCTTCGTCCTCCAAAAAAAAAATTCTCTTTCAAAAATTTTTATTTTTATTTTTTTAGTTAAACCTTATGTCATAGAAACTAGCAATTATTATTAATAACACCATAATTAAAATTTTTGAAATTGTTAGGAACTTAGTTTTACGCATAGAATTTCACATCTATCTATCTAGAAACTTCATTACAAACTTTAGGTGTTCTAATAAGGCAACTCCAGTGGTCAAAATAAATAATTTAATTTCTGTATAAACGTTTATATCCGGATATATCGCATAAACGAGATTAAAGGGTTAAATCCTTGTTTTTAATTTCTAAACGTTTTTGAAAAACTATCGATATAATTTTCTGTATAAATGAATTTTAATTTTAATCAGTATATATAACTGGTACTAAAGAAGCTGTGGACGAATTTAAAAGGCTGATGAGTGCAACGAAACGTCGAAATGCTTTGAAGTACCTCGTCGGGTAACTTTGAACGACTTAAAATTTTCGTTTTGGTGCCACGGCACAGGAACAGTGAACTGTAGCTGTGAATTTTAAATTTTACATGTTATTCACCGATGTAATCTTCGCTGTTTCTTCGCTATTTGACATCAAACAAGCATTTTAACTGGTCGAGAGTTACTCCAATATGTACAAATTAACCCCCGTTTACTACGGTAACCCCCTCTCTCCTTTCTTTGTACAACTACTTGTACCCTTCTTGCTCAAACTTTCCACAATAATTACTAAACGCGGGAAAAGCATCAGAACCGATGGGTCGAAGCGCTTTTACTTTCACATTCCTGAGGGCCACATTCGTCACCCGCTGTCGATAAGCATTGCGACAGCCGCTGCAGAAGTCGTCGGCGAGGTGATCGGGAATCGATGTTTACCCACAGGAGAGCCAAGCGCATTTGCTACCACTGCGTGGCACGTGTAACTTGTATATGAAAAAACTGAGAGAGGTGCTGTAGTTTCCCAATGCACTTAGGAAATAAATCTTAAAATAAATAACGTAATGGATAGTGAAAAACCAATACATATCCGATAACATACCGACAAATCAGTTTTACTGTTAAAATGATATAGCTGCAATAAAAATGAGCTTAAGAAAAAAGGAAAATATAAAAGATACAAACTTACAATATAACGAATGAGTTACCGTTTCATATTCTTTTCATTGTTTGCAAAATAGTTACTTTACTGTAATTGTCCTGTTTGTTTAATTTATAAAGTCTGAATCTCTTATGAATGTAGTGCAATATTAATTTACTTTTTTTTCAATGAAAGTAATATATCGCTGAATAGTAGACGGATTATGGGAAATTTGGCACATCGGGATCTGGGACCGGAGCATCGCAGCTGTTCGTACTGTCATTCCGGTCGGCCGGAGGCCATAATGGATCCAGGTGACCTTGACCTTAGACATTGACCCTGGTAACATTTGACCTTGACCCTGGTAACCTTAGACATTGACCCTGGTAACCTTTGACCTTGAAAACCCAGAAAATCCAAAAAAAAGCACAACAAATCAAATAAGAATTATAAAAAATTACTAACTAATTTATTTAAAAAAATTATTTAAAAAAAAACATAAATTTCCGAAGGTTCCCCAAACCCTCCTTCTCCATACTCATTTCACCATCTTGGTAGGTGGGTTCCACCATCTTGGTAGGCATCACAGCCACTGTCCACCATTTTGGTCGGTGCAATTCGCCATATTGGTAGGTAAGTCCGTCATCTTGGTAGGCGTCAAAGCCACCATCCGCCATCTTGGTCCCTGCTGTCTTAAATCTTGGTAGGCGTCACACCCACCGTTCGACATCTTGGTTTTTTCGTTCGTAATTTGTTTTACATTGCTGGTGCTGTCCTTGGCACCGCGCACAGCAGATAACTGACATTCTCCACTCCCCTCTTCCAATACATTTAATTTACTAATTGCCCCACCCCTGATTCTCATTAGCTAATTGCCCACTATCTTCCAATACATTTAATTTACTAATTGCCCAACCCTGATTCTCATTAGCTAATTGCCCACTATCTTCCAATATATTTAATTACTCTGCCTTTGTTTCTCATGGGCTAATTACTCGGGTGTTATCGGAATCCTTCGTTCGACCAATTAGTTGGTTCCCTTCCACCTCCTTCCAATATATTTAATTGCTCCGCCAATGTTTCTCATTGGCTAGTGTTTCTCATTGCTCAGTGTTTTCGGTTATTAAGTTAATTATCACAGTGACACAGTAGGTATATTTTGTAATCAACTAAAATATATAATAATACGTAAGTAATTTATCATTTATAATAACTGATGCCAGACATCGAATGGTTTGGCAAGTAAATCCAAATATACGGAAATTACAGCCACATTATTTTACTGAGCAATATTTGTTGCTTATTGATGGTAACAGTTACTGCATTTGAAGTAACTGGTTGGACTGCGTATTACAGACGACTGTTACTGGTCTCTGTTTTGTAGAGCCAGTGTGTAAAGTGAAGTGGAGATATTTGCGTACCTCTTAACAGCTAGGTCTTGAGAGCCGATCAGAGAGAAAGGAGGTAGGTAAGGAGCAATACTGGAATACCAGGGCGGGGGCGACGGGGAATCCTTGAGAAAACCCGCTGACCAGCGCCATCGTCCGGCACGGTTCCCACATGTGAAAATCCAGGAGCGACCATGCCGAGAATCGAACCCGGTTCGCCTTGGTAGGAGGCGAGTATTTTTACAGTTTGACAGTATAAATGGTTCAACGGTACAAACTACGGGTTTATTATATTTTTTCCTAGAGTCAATTGATAAAAAGATAGTTTCAGGTTTTTGAGATTTTTGTTATTTTAAATATTTTTGTCTAAAAACTGAATTTAAATCCTATAAAATTTATGTAAAACGTGAGATTAAAAAATTTGGGGATCTGTGTGCTGGCGCTCTAATTTATTATATCCTAGATAATTTAATTTCCATTTCTTAATAATGTAAGTTGAAATACAGCCGATCATTTGTAATATTACAAATATAAGTTTTGTAGATTTTGCAAGAAACGATTTTGTAGCGCTACAGAAGATTTTATTTGCAACTGTGTTACCAAGGATTTTTCTTGCAAAAGACGTACAAAAATTCATACAGTTTAGCATCTAGCAGTGACGTTAACAGAAGTAGTAACCCTGTGCTAATGCACGGTATAGCATAGGCCTATTTTGTTCTTAATGTCAGAGTTTTCGCTACAAAGGCATAACAATATCAAGTATGCACAGAGAAACTCCACAGTAAATAAAATTAGCTTCAATATTATCTCCATCTTGAATATATCCATCTAGAGGTCGGAATATCTTTGATCTTAATAATATTTTTGGGATAAGAATATGTGAAATAACCAGTCAGATCCGTGTGTTTCTAGACACCTGTACGTGTCTTTCCACCTCCTAAACCCTGAATGCTCGGAGAGACTCAAACCAAAAGTGATACATACAGAATGGAATTCGACCGACAAACTTTTTGAAGCGATTCCTTACGCAAAATCAAGAGGATAATACATGCGACACATTTTACCTAAACTGACTATTAAGAAAGATGGAGAAATGAGCCCTTGAATATAGAGTTTTTAAGTTGTGTAGTTGCAGAAAATCTGAAACTACGTGAAAATGAATTACAATTCTCCGAGCATCGTTCTATGTTATCGGGATCTTTAAGCTTTAAAACATTCTCTCATTTATACCTCCCACCGTAATGGACATAACAAGGGTGGTCACATTCTTTATGCAGCAAACTTTTTACCACCAGAAATGATGAACGTTTCATGATGGCTTATTATACAACATAAACTAATTAACAAAAATGGCCCTCTTGTTGCAACTGCCCAGGACCCCGCCGTTTTCGTGTAAAACGTACATAAAGCTTCGGTTGCAGCCTTACAGTGCCTAACACGTAGGCAATACCACATACCTGCGTCTATGGTATGCTGCTGTACCCACTGCGCACACGATGTTGACGGACATGTTTTTTAACAGTTGCTTTAACAGCGTGTACCATACATTAATAATCTTACAGTATGAAGCTGACTGTTTGTTTTCTTGCGACAGTCGGCGTGTGATTCCTCGCACGAGTCTCAAAACTAATCTCAAGACGTGTATTTAACAACATTAGACCTCGAAACTAGTCTCCGGTGCTGACAAATGACAAATAAGGGGGTTATGTAGCTGCGCGTTCAAGGTCAAGAAGCGAGGGAGCGGTACGGGCCACACTTACACGCACCCCTAGCGCCTCATCGCTCCTACGCGCAAGGCGTGCAGTGTTTCCGTCGAAACGCTGTACTGTGCCAATTAGGTTTGTAACCGATGGAAGCCCACATATTAACTACGTTCGTGTAATCGTACTTTTCTCGTATCGCTTAAGGAAACTGCATAGGCAAGCTTTAAAAACGCGATATCTGACCGCTTTCACGAATTTGTTTCTCCATGAATACACTCAATATGATAAAAGTAAAAAGATAGCGGCGTAGATCATTGTTTTTTTTTCTATATTTTCTGGCAAAAAGTATTATTTCCAGAACATTTATTTACTGAGATACGCGTATTCGCGCTAACAACGTTTTCACAGAAAATGTTTTAGTACATACTCCTCTTAATACGGGCCTAAATGTTTGATATTACTTATGAATAATCTTCCTTATTGAATATTTCTCTACTTTCGGTGGCGCGAAGTCGTGTTAGTGCGTGGCAGGTGGCTTCAGCAGAGCGGCAAGGAACGAGATAATGATCGCCGCTTCGTCCGCACTGAATTCAAAAGTCGCGTCCGGGGCTGCAGCCCACAAGGGCTGGCGCGGGACCCATCTGCGTCCTGGAAGTGTCAGGCCAAATTGGACGCTACTCCCAGAGGGCAGCCTGGCCACCCCCATCCCCCTCTACCTCCCCGACTTATAGAACGAGGTTCACCGAAGTATAGCGTGAAAGTACCTAGTAGCTGGTATATGCTGTTCACGGTTAACTGAGCACTTTTGGAACCTTTGAAAAATATCACTTCCCATAACTGTATATATAGAGAATGTTGCAAAGATACACTTCAATACTTCTGGGAAACAATCCTCATGTCTAGACGAAGAAAAAACAATATGTGGACATCCGTCAGGAAATGCTTCGTTTCTTTGCTACAGCTCCCATTAAATAACGCAGATTTTTTGGCCCCGGGCTGGATTATGTTTGTGTGGAATGCCATCGTAGCTATCGTGTGCATGGTGCACGGCACCGCATACCACGAAACTTCACACCGAAACATAATGAATTGCGCAGAAATTGATTACACATGCGTGGACGCAAATTACAGACTTATAGGAAATGCTCAAAATGCCCTCCATCAACACGGAAACATGCGTCAACCCGCCATTACATGGACTCCCGGATGCGTTGATGTGTCCCCACAAATAAACGTCTAGTGGATTCAAATCAGGGCTACGCGGGGCCCAAGGTATTTGTCCACCCTCGGTTTCCCCCGCCCTCCTTTAAATACAGCGGCCTCCAAACATTTGATTTAGGCATCGACGAGCACGGACAGAGAAATGAGCAGAAGCCCCATCATGCACATGTTTTGTCGTATCTTTAATGGGGCATTTTCCATAAGAAAAGGCATGTAATTCGCCAATAATGCTTCATAGGTTTGACCGTTGAGTATCCCTTGACAGATAATGTGGTACCACTAAATAGTCGCCAACAATGCCGGCCCAAACTTTGACTGTGAATTGTTGTTGATGCCGCCTTTGTACAATTCCCCAAAGATTTTAGTGTTCCCATATGTGTTGACTGTGGTAATTAATGATCTGGTCCCATTGGAATGTCAACTCATCCGTAAACAACACCGAGCCACAGAAGGCTGGGTTCACACATTGTCGGGAAAACCAAAGGCAGAACGTGCGTCAGCTACTTATCGTGTGCTGACATTGACGTTCTCGTCGACCACACGGAGAACAGCCTTCTACAACTCTGGCGTCCTCATCCGTCTTTGCCGCCGTGCCCATGTACGAAGAAAAGGCTATAAATAAATATTAACTATAATATCAACAAAATGCCCGAGGCATTGGCACACAGAAATCACACAAAAGCCACAAATAACACAAACAAACCAGTGGTTAAAAAAAATGAACAACATAATAAAAGCCAAAGACCCTGCAACCAGCCACAACATAAAACTATAAACAGAAAGCGCTAATAAATAATAATGCTGGGTGTTGTACATGTGCACAAAAAAAAAAGAGAGAGAGAGAAAAGGTAAACACAAAACATTCTACTGTAACCAAAATAGGCCCAGAGGAAAATTCAGTAACATCAAATAATAACGCCAGACTTGTAGTTGTGCATTACTAAAATGTTTCTTTATGTTTATTTCTTTTTTTGATCAAGTTATAAAAAAATTATTAAACTGGATGAGAGTTCTTAGAAAATTATGGACGAAAAGAAAATTTATCAACAAATACACAAATCAAATAAAGCTGGAATGCATCAATAACATAAACTGGAATGCATCAATAACATAAACTGGAATGCATCAAAAACATAAGTACTTGCAAAGTCTTCTTTTAAACAATAATTATAGTCAAACTTCTCAGAAATGTAACATTATTAACTGCACTTCAAACGCAAATCATGTTACTTTATATTAGAAAGATATTCTGTTAGATGTCTATAAAACTAGATATACAAAAAATTAAGTGCAGAAATGGCAACTTCAAATTATTATCATGTAAAATAAGCTTATGGCCCCTGGGATGCATCCATAACATCTAAAGCTGATAATTAATATTAAATTTAAAAAAATACTAACAAAAAATGTTATAGACATTACGAAAGCCGTCAAAAATCGTTCAGTCACATGTTCGTGAAGATAGTTTATATAAAAAAAAGTTTTAATCCACTTAGCTTGTGTCCAGCGAACACTTGCACAGAAACAGAACTGTCTTCGGAGACAAGGAATAGCTCTGAGAGCAGACGAAAATCCCAACAGCTATGGCATTCAGTCGTGACTAACAGTTGTGAGGTTAAGGCAGGACTTCGCCGCAAACACAAAACTTGGGAGAATTTTCAGTAACCGGGATTACTTTAATTACTTGGACCCTTTATACAACAGATAGTGCAAAAATGATCAGTTAAATTATCAAGCAATTAAAAAAAATAGGAGAAAATAGTTATTTGAAAACTTTACTCACCAACGAGGGAAAAAGACAAACGGAGAAAGTAATGTAGTCAGTATCACCAAAATTACGAAATAAATCTAAATGCACAACCTAACTACGGCGGCAATATTAGCACATAAGGACTACATTATGGTAAGACTACCAGTTCACATACGAACTAAGACCCAAAGAACACACAGACGGAAACACAGTGGCCACGTACCATCTTGCTCCCCTGCCGAATCAGAAGTGCCAGAAACAAAGCTGTGAAGCATGTAGTAACGACAAACAAATGAGTAACGAAAAGATTAAAATGTAGGCGATAGATGTCGCAGGCTGTCCAGAAGAGACGAAATGTGCTGAAGTGCATAGAGGTGGGAGAACGTAGCACGTAAACAAAGGAGCCTTTTTTTTTATGTGAAATGACGAGCCAAGCGGCAGGGATACGCCGAGAAAATATGCAAGAACTGCAGCTGCAGGGAAGTGAGTGGAAGGGGTAGCTTCAGACGGCGAGTGAAATAATTCGCAACGCAGCACTGCACATCCAGTTGGTAGAGAAACAATCTCTCATAAAACACGGGTCTGCTGGCGAGACAGGATTAAAAACGTAGCTTGAAAGCTACGTTTTTTTGAATTAATTGAAATTAATTGAAATCAAAGTTGTGAGAAAATCACATAAATGTTAAAATAGTGACAAACAATGATTAAATAAACTGAAATACGTAAATAATACATTACACACTTCATGGTAAATATTTTATTTTTTTGTTTGTGGAAGATATATAACACCGGACAAATATATATTATTAAATAAATGGTAGATGCTCAAGTGCTGTATAAACCTTAACATTCACCGGACGATGAAGCAAGTCGGCTGGTTTTCTCGGGTATCTCCCGTTTTCCCCGTCCTTGTATTTCGGCGCTGCTCCATACTCACGTTGCTTCACCCTCATCGGCTCTCAAGATCTCGATGTTAAGAGCCACCCAAATCTCATCATCATTCACTCAACGCGCGCATCTGTTTCTTGTAAGCAGCTGCTGAATAGATATGTCGGGTTGATAGCTTGCTATACATTAACACTGACACATCTAAGTATGTGTCATACAATCGAGTCATTACAAAGTCAAATTTCTTTTAAAATTGTTAGTAGTTTTGCAACAATTAACGTGAATATTCATTACGATATATAAACAACTTGGGCCGTCATATACAGATACATATCGCATCGAGTTCAGTTACAATGTACACGACTCAATAGTTAGATTTTCTATGATGTATTATTTCTTACAACACTGAACATGCATCATATCCCGTAAATTATAATAAAATTCTGTAAAATGTATTTATATCTTGGCCATTGACCGAATTAAGTAATTCATTGTATAAAAATGATTACGATTTTGTGTCTACTATGCAATTTGTAAGTATATTTTGTCATTCACGGTAGGACTACTAGCTATAGTTAATTATTAATTGTAAAACACCTACAGAAATAAATTATTTGATGTGCTTGCATGTTTATATGCATTATTGTTACTATTTTTCAATCACAAGTGGTATATATTTGTACCTCCAATCCTGTTAGGTACGAAAACAGACCTTTCAAAATTATCCTGAATGTCATGCAGTGTTTTTTCAAGCGGGAGAATAAATAAACAAATTATAAATGAATATCTAGAACTGCGTTCTATTTATATTGAAGTCGTCATGAGCAGCAATTAAGTTTTCGAATGAATTCATACACAAAGTAGATATTTTATGGAATTTGTTCTTTTTTAAGCCCTGCTGTACATGACAGTTTGATTTTCTCGTCAGTTGAACATTCCGTGATGGAATCAACAAGAAAAAAATAATTATTAAGACTTGAAATTATTTTAACGAACTTCAATTAAAATTCTTAAAGTAATTAAAATCTACGAATATCTGCAGTTTTCTTACTGACTGGTAACTATGGTACAAATAAAAATATGAGTAACTTAAAAAATGCATATAATGTTATATATGTATTATCATTATGAGTATAGCAAATGTTTCTTGCTTTATGTTCATGCTATGCTTGTAATGAGAAAATGAAATTTTCGTAGCTAAAATAATTCTTACATTGCAAATTAATTTCTCTTAAAAGACACATTTCAGTATACAGAAGTGTGCGTAAATATTATACAAAATAAATACACAGTGCTTGTTACTGGAATCCAAAGGATTTCCGCTAACAATTAGGGAAATATAATATTATTTTATATTCCACAAGAGGTAGTTCAGAAAAACCTTTCATATATAATTCTGAAGCTGTTCTGTAGAAAGTGTTCACATCACTCATGACTTTCCTAGTAAAATTGAAGTGATTTTTTTTTTGTTTTTAAATTATGTATTTAGTTGTTTTGTGTGTTATTTCTAATTTCACTCAATCCATTTTCAGGGAGCAATTTTGTGTTAAACTACCGAGTTAAAATGTTGGGAAAAGTACCAAAAATTACGAGGGTCACAAATATTCTAGATTAACATTAAATTTTGCTCTACACCTTATACACTACTTTTGTTGAATAAACTTCCGATTTTAGTGGCAATACACAGTTCAGGCTAATTCAAAAGAAAGTTGGTTGAAATAATTAAAAATGTTTTCAACATATTATGGCAGTTTTCATAATTACCTGTAATTAGGATTATTGTCATGTATAATATATGGTAATTAGCACCTCACCTTACCTTGATAAAAATCACTGTTAAATTGGTTAATACAACTGTTAAAACATTAATTGTGTACATAATTAATTAACTATGATATATTGTTAGTTTCTGTTGGGTTCTTTGCACGTTGCTCTGATATCGCGTGATGGTCAAAGGGGCTTTGAGGAAATGGCTGGGGTATAGAAATGTACGTCGAAAGCACTCCCAGCTGTAAGGAGTTGCCGTCCTAACTAGATGAAAAGTGAAACATAATCTCGGAGAAATTTTTGGCACCGCCTTTTGGCGGGGAAAAACCGAGAAGCGCTTGACAATCTAGGAAAAATTTACGAGAGTAAAAAAGCAGTATCTACTTTGAATCCAGGAAGTAAGTCAAGGGCAGTGGCGTGCAGTTAGTTGTGGCCACCTGTGGCTAGTATATGTGTGTGTGTGTGTGTGTGTGTGTGTGTGTGTGTGTGTGTGTGTGTGTGTGTGTGTGTGTGTGTGTGTGNTATGTGTGTGTGTGTGTGTATGTGTGTGTATGTGTATGTGTATGTGTATGTGTATGTGTATGTGTATGTGTGTATGTGTATGTGTATGTGTATGTGTATGTGTATGTGTGTGTGTGTGTGTGTGTGTGTGTGTGTGTGTGTGTNGTAGCTAACGGCTAGGGTGTTTTTTCAAAGGTTGATTTTCAAAAGTTTCTTCCAGTCGTGAACCGACTATAGTGAATGCGGCACGAGTGTCGCTAGGAAGTGAAGAGTGTGTCAGTAGAAATCGGGAGACGACGAAGTCTTCTCGGCGCGAGACCAGCTGCTGCCCATTGAATATGAGAACTGTGGAGAAAAGCCACACACGCGAGGTGCTCCTAACCGGATACTGGAGACTGCGCTCCAGCCACAGGAAAATGTGGAGTTGGGAAGATTGTAGTGAGAGGGTAAAAACTTAGAGCACTTTTCAGTGTGGTGTAATTTTGTGTTATCTTTTGGTAATGAAATTAATTTAATTATTGCAATGTGAAGTGTGAAATAGAAACTGCGAACGTGCCATTGTGATAAACATGGTTATATTTATATTTTGTTCTGGAGAAATGGTAGACTAAAAAATTCATTTGTTTATTAATTATGTATCTAAAGTGAAATTTTATCCTTTATTTCCCATTTATTAGGCAATATAATTTAGTCATTGACGTTAATAAAAACGACATTAGTTCACACAGAGCTTTCAACAATATTCACCTATCTGCTGTATTACAGCATGCATACTATCAATGCGCGAAAACAAGTTAATATCATGTACAGTACAGGGAAAATGCAAAAACGTTTTTCAATCTTCCGAAGAAAAAGTTAAGTGTAGAAGGAAATTACAGACACGAGTATCTCCAATGCTCATCTCTGCCAGACGGATGTGTTTGTGGTACGTCATTGCGGGTGACTTTGTGGAATATTTACACAAGAGCCTTTTCTGTTACGAGGAAATATTAAACCAGAATAAGGAATTTTTGTATAAATGGCCACACACTATCATTTAGGCGAAGTTGAAGTTGTAATACTTGCCAGTCTTTTTTTCCCTGAGATATTTTCGTATAATTCCTTCTTGATTTGTCAGGTCAGCCTACGCTTCGTAGACATTTTATTCCAAAGAATCAATATTTTATTTATAAAGGAAAGCTATTTGCATTTTCAAATGCAGCATATTTAAAAAAAATTATGTTCATGACTCCGCCTTGACTTAATGCAAGACCAACTTTAGAGCCTACCCTAAGATATTTATTGAACCGAAGATTGCTCTTCGAGGAATCAGCCTGAATTCAAAACGGACATGTTACTTAGTGTAAGTACCTGTCGTGAGTCACTGAGGACTTATAGATAGTAAGCTGATTTCAGCCAACGCCTGGAGTTACCTGCTGCAGCTGATTCCGCAGACACGTCACAGAGTCTCGTCTGAGGACATGTGCACGGTTTCAGCAGCCTCTAAAGCCCCTGTCACTCTGTCAAATTTTCGCCTTCGACTATATTTGGCAATATCATTTGAAGACAAAATACGGCCATACAATTTTTATCAAATAATCTTGAACTTGTTAGAAAAATGAATGTCACACTGTCAAATTTTTTTATTGGGATAATCTAATTTGAATTATTATTTAAAAATTATTTTAATAGTGCGAAATTGCTTTTGTTTTTGTATGCAGACCATTACAGGGTGAAATGTAAGGAATGTTGTAATTTATTTTCGTTTCATTACTAAATTCGAATTTTATTTATTGGAGATGTTTCCTGCGCAATGAAATTTAATGCCTCCGTGTTCGTAATATTGCCTGCAATATTCACTTTAAATAGCATTCATGTCCAGGTATTTTCTACATAAATTAATTAACTTCATAACTAACTTCGTTTCCAGCAATTTTTCATTATTTTAAATTTCTTGGCGTCCATTTTTGTCGTACACGGTTCTGATTGACTGAAACCGTCAAACATCAAATACATTTTAGAACTGGTACGATCTTCAAATGTTTGATGGAAATTGTAGCCATCCAACTTTTTCAGACTAAAATGGCGGCGTTTATGACGTTTTGATGACGTCATAACTGTCCAATTTTATTTGACCGAACAAATTGGAAGCAGTTTGACGGAAAAATTTGACAGTGTGACAGAGACATAAGAGACAGTCTGGAAAACACCATCGTCTTCTACATTCTGGCGCATTCGCGCACACATCTGTCACTGCGGGTGGGCGATCTGTCCTCGACCAATGACTGGCCGGCCGCAAAAATATTCCTTGACCAGCTGTACTCCAAAACACTTTAGTTCACGTTCACTTTTATGATTTGTCTCTAGCGTATTTGATAACCTTTATATTAAAAAGAATACTCAACATCTACATGTCCAAAGAAAGAGATACATATTTCATGAATTCCCAAATTATATATTTAAGGTTAGCCTATGCTATTTCGCGTGGCAGTTAAAATATTTTAGAATACAAGTAGTCCTTACCTCTCAGCATAAAGTAGAAGTTGTCATGAACAGAAATTTCTGCCCGCGTATAACGGACGTGTAGAGTCGAAGTGCCTTGATTCTGATTGGCCCAGTCGGGTAAGAGCAGTCGCCTCGTAAAAACACACTGCCAGTAACAAAAGGAAAGTTGCAACAGTGCGCTCGGGCCACTTAAGTCTGGCTTGCTCCTTAATCTTTTCGCGAAAAATGGGTATCCGTAGCCTTCAAGACCCTACCAGACTGCCAAATGTTTCCATCAAACTGCTTCGAATAAAGTTAGTCAAACAAAATTGGATGGTTCTGACGTCACCGAAACGTTATTATCGCCGCCATGTTTGTCTGGAAAAGTTCGATGGCTCTAGTTACCATAAAACATTTTGAACATTTGGTCGTGTTTTAAAATTTATTTGATGACGAGATCAGCCAATAAGAATAGTGCACGACAAAAATGACCGTTCCCGACATCTCGAAACTTTAAAATGGCGAACATTTACCGGGAACGAAATAGGCTATGAAGATAATGAATTTGCACAGAAGATCTTTGAGCATAAATGCTACTTCAAGTGATTCATTCGCAATAATGTTATGAACTCGGAGGCATTAAACTTCATTGTGCAGGAAATATCTTTGATATATGAAATTTAAATTTAGTAAAGAAGTGAAAATAAATAGTAACATTCGTTACATTTCTTCCCGGAGTGGACTGCATGGAAACACAACAGCAGTATCTCACTTAGAAAATAATTTCGAAATAAAAATTCAGACTAGATACTCTCGGTATAAAAAAAAAAAACAACAACACTCAGCGTGACACAGTTTTAAATGCATTAAAAAATTATTTGATCTAAGTTGTTCAATGGAAAAATGTGATGGTCGTATTTTGTCATAAAATTTTATTGTTAAATCTATTTGAAGGCGAAAATTTGACAGTGTTGCAGGGGCTTTAGTGAGCCGTTGTACGTCCTTGCTAACCTTACGGTTTGTTATGGTTAACATTCGCCGGCTAGGATTATGGGTTGCATCAGTCATTTAGAACGAAATAAGAGCGTAAACCATTCTTTTTATAGCTGGTTCTCGATTTAAACTCATTTTAAAGTCTTAATTATTTTTTTCTTCCTGCTTGCTTGGTATTCTTTCACCACATTTCAAAATTAACTTTTCACTGGTCCTATCCCGTTTATACACGCGTCGCTGAATTTTCAATGTGAAAATACAGCAATAAGACATGTCTTATAATTGTCACAATTTTTGTTCTAATTGAAATTAGGGCATCAATCCAACTTAAATGAATAAAAACCTGACGCACGTTTCATCACGATGGAGATGTCCTTTTGAGTTCAGCTTCCTACGATTTGAATTTGTAATGTGAAAGTTAAGAGTACGGAAGTTGATATGAAACCAGCCACAGAAAAAAGGATAAGTAATGTTTCTAAACCTGGCTAAAAGTGAGCAGAAAACTAGAATTTAAACAGGCGACAAATGTTTTAATGGCTGCTGTAGTAGCTGGTATAAGCTGTCTGCAGTTAACTGAACGGCAACTGAAATTTTTCACTTTTAACAAAACTGTTTGATTTAAAACTACTTTAAAAATAATTAACGGTTGACGTTAAAATTCTGTCAATTTTTGGTTTAAAGTATCTTCTGGAGTTACATGAAGGAATTTTTTTAAATAATGTCGTTCTCAGAATTGTCTAGTCAGCAGTTTCCACACATGCACACGCACATATGCACACACACGTATGCACGCACACGCATACACACACACTAACACACACACACGCCGTATTTTGTGCATATTTCGATAAGGAAAATCGGCCTCAGTTGCACACTCTTGATGCAGTGGACATTCGACAGCAAAACCGCACACAGCCAATATCTTGGGGGAGTTTGGGCGAGCTAGTCAATTTAAACTCTCTCGCCAGCCTTTGTGAAACTTTTGTAAGGTAATGTACGTCGTCTTGACGTGCAGTGGGAGCACCCGTTGTACACTGACGTCGCCGGCCGTCGTAGTTTGGAAACAGTTCGCCGGCCTCCTCCCGCTCAGATAGGAGAGGGAGGGCAAATGGGGGCGATGCCTCCCACTAGAGAAAAGGGAATGGGGTCTTCATGCTCGCGAAACAGCTCGACCCCTCCCCCCAGCTCTTAGCAGGTAACCACGTGACGTTATGGGTCTGCTGCTTCGTTCCGGCGGGAATAGGGTGGGGTAGGGGAAGAGATAAGCTCTGTGCGGTCGGTACATTGTGGCGAGAGTTGGGCGAAGCTTTCCTGGAGTTTCCAGCCAGCTTGACTTCACAACTATTGCCTAGCTGACCTGTTAATTTCACTCTGCACTGTTGACACTGGCTAAAGCAATACAATTGGATTAAATTGATTTAAATGGAAATTATATTAATTAAATAATGTACGAATTCTAACATACAGTTGCAATTTGTTGTGAAAGCTATCTTATAAAAAATTACTAGTTATACATACAGCATGTATAAAAAATTTTTACATTATTTTAATGGCTACTTCAGCCGGCTGTACATCCCATACTTACTTAAAACTTACTGAGTAAAAAACAAAACATTTCGAGGTTAAAAATTTAAAAAATTCTTTATATGTGAAAATAAAATACATGTTTTGTAAATTCATTGTTTCTTATGAATTATCTGAAAACTATAAGAAGGGCATGAATTTTACAAAAGTTTTATGATTGGAAAAATTATTATATACTGGTATATTTGTTTGGATGATTTATTGAGACTATATTTACAAGAAATCAACTGTTTTACAAATAAATATTTCCGTGTAATAAATATCTAATAAATAAATAAAATTGAAGAAAAATGAGATATATTTCAAAATTATTGTAAATAAGTGAAGCTGTAAAAATATACACTTTTAGAAGAAACTAACAGAAATTCTTTAAAAGTGTACAATATTTCAAAGAGAGTAACTGAATTTAATTATTTATTTACAAAATTAGATTTTTCATCTTATATTCAACAATAAAGTAAACGGTGGAATTCTAAAAATTACGAAATTATAACTTTTCTTTTTATTTATAACTTTTTTAATTACAGTAGGTATTGGAGACAGCAATTAAAACTATAAGCCACTAATGTAGTATCATTTAAGATCGTTCTTACATGTTACTTTTGACAAATTGTAATCTTTTCATTCAGTGGTGAAATAGAGAGACCACTGAAACTAAATAAATGAAACATTTGATCATATATGACCACTAGGTAATTACACTGCTGGACAGAGAAGTAGAAACGACTCGAAGGACACATCAAAATGTTTCCAAATCAATTAAACATGACTACATACATCATTAGGGAAAATTCTGTTAGCAAAAGGGACAAAGTTCTTGGTGGAACCGGCACTGGCCTCACCAAGCCTCCCCTCCAGGTGTCCGATACTTATTAAAAGGTCATACCTGGAGCGCTTATTTCTACTTTACTTTAACTCTCGCAAGCTCTAAATCGGCTAATCAGCGGCTGCAGTTTCGTCTTCTGTCGGTCGGCCAAACAGCAGGTTTATGGGGAGGCGTAGCTCTCTTCCAAACAGCATCCTTGATGGTGTTACCCTTGTGGACTCGTGAACTTTTGGGTGGTAAGCAAGAAGGAACAATGACACCTTAGAATCCCAGTCCTTTTGGTTATCTGCCACAAATATCGACAGGTGCTGCTCAAGAGTGCAGTTAAGCCTCTCCGCCATTCCATCAGACTTGGGGTGTAAGGCTGTAGTCCATGTGTTTTTCATCCCCAGAAATTTCGTCACCTCCTGGAATACCACAGCTTTAAAGTTTCTTCCCTGATCAGAATGGAGTTCTAGTGGCACCCCAATCTTCGAAAAAAAAAAAAAACATGTTCTATCAGTGACACAGCCACAGTAAGTACTGCCTGGTTAGGGAGGAGAATTACCTGAGGCTAATTAGTAAAATAATCTTGAGCCAAGAGTAGATAACGATTACCTCTCTGTGACAGAAAAGGACCCAGAATGTCTACTGCCATCCTTTCGAATGCGGCTCCAACATTCTGGTCCTTGGTCCTTGGGCTCTTCCTCGCATTTTAGGTGTCGCACAATCGGCACCATTCTCAACATCCTCCCAACAATGAAGCCAGAAGAATATCATTCTAATTATGTTGATGGTCTTATTAACACCAAGGTGCCCACTGGCTGCCGCATTATTCAGTTCTTTTAAGACTTCTGGAACCCTGCATTCTGGAAGTACCAACTGCAAATGTGTGTTTTCAGTCATCACTTTCCCAGTTTCTATTCTTCAGTACGAGGTAATTCCACTGTGCTCTGTATGCTTTGACTGCTACGCTCAGGCTAGATATCTCTTCCCATTTTTACTGACAGCCAGCTTCTTCTTACTTTAATAATGGCTGCAAAGTGGGATCATTCAGATGATCTTTCCTAATACCCTCATCACTCCAGGTAGGTGACCCATCACAAGATAAAGAACCTTGAATTCTTGTCATCTGCGCCTTCAGCGATCCGCCACTATTTTTCTTTTTGGTGTTCACAATGACAACAGAATGGCTCACATGTCCTCCTAGAAAGTGCATCTGCTTTGCTGTGAAGTCGTCCAGATCTGTGCTGTATTTCAGTCATATTAAGGGAGATTCCGTATCTACCGAGCTATTTGATCTTCGGGGTTTTTGAAATTTAGAAGCCTGCGCAATGAAGCATGGTCAGTTATCAAAATAAAATGTCTGCCATAAAGGTAGGGGTGGAAGTGTGAAATTGCCTTCACCATGGACAGAAGCTCCCTGCGTGTAACACAGTGATTTCTCTCAGGCTTATGCAATACCTTACTGAAGTATCCTAGTGCTCTTTCCTTCTCCTCCTGAACTTGGGATATCACATCACAAATGCCTACATCACTAGCATCAGTATCCAAAATGAATACACCGTCACTATTCGGGAAACCCAGGACTGGTGGAGATGTCAGAATTTTCTTAAGTTTACTAAAAGCATTTTCACACTCAGTGGTCCAATGAAATCTCATTTTCGCGTCAGTCAGCTCGTGTAGTGGCTTGTCCATCGTGGCGAACCCAAGTAAAAATTGATGGTAATAGGCACATCATCCCAGAAAACTCCGCACTTCAGTTTTGTCAGTTAGTATCGGCTAATTTCGTATTACTTTGATCTTCTCGGGGTCTGTTTCGATTCCATGGGCCGACACTACATGTCCCAAGAAATTAATTTTCTTATTGAACTGGTGGCACTTCTTTGAAACTAGTTTCAAGTTGCCTGCGGCCACTTTCTGGAATACAGAGTCTAAATGTGATAGGTGTTCTTCAAATGCCCTTCCTCTCACAACAATGTAATCTAGGTAAACCTGGCAGATATCGTAAGGCAAAACTTTTTCCATGAGGCGTTCGAAGGTAGCAGATCATTACATAGCCAAAAATACATACTTTTAAACTGCCAGGTTCCTTTCCCTTGGACACAAAATGCATTATTCTCTTGGTACTGTGGAGCTACCTCGCACTGGTAGCACCCACTTACATGTCCAAAGTATAAAACCATTGTGAACCTGCTAGACGGTTTAATGTGTCTTCAATCCTTGGAAGTGGATAAGAGTATTTCTTGGCCACATAATTAAGCTGGCGATAATCTATGCAAAACCTCAGAGAGCCATATTTCTTCTTAGCAATAATTATGGGCGATGACCATGGACTAACTGATGGTTCTGTCACATCTTTATCCTTTATTACCTTCAGAATTCTTCTACTTCCTCATGCGAAGCTAGCGGCAGTAGTCTTGGTGGCTGTTTTATGGGCCTGGCATCTCCTGTATCTATGTGGTGGCAGATCACGTTAGTCCATCGAAGGCCATTAAGTCCACACAAGAAGGCATCCCTATTTCTCTGCAGTAATTCGGAGACAGCCTTCTCCTGTCGTCAGTTAATTATTTAATATTGTTGTTACAAACAGTTCCTCCAGTACTTCTGGTAAATTACATTGTATTTTTTTTACTCTCGGTTATTCTTTATTATTTGAAAATACCTGTGTGACCTGCTTGCAGACACTTATCACAGCCCTCTTCTCAATACGAATGCACTATCGGACAAATTTATCATTCCTACTGGAAAACTTTCAGAATTAGAGGAGACCAAATTCCTTGCTACAACGACTTCACCTGGCAGGACGTCAATCCTCTCTGCTGGCTCAATTAGACCCAAACATCTGACAAACGTTCCTTTACATCTGCCTGTAATGACAATTTCACTAGAAGCAGGCAGCGCAGTGGGTTGACCACATACTACTGGGAAGCTAACCAGGGAGGACAAATCATGTAGTGTTGACACCACCAACTCTGCACTACCTACCTGTAGCACACCAAGTCGGGCATCGATACAACAACCCACCCAACATAGTACATCAAGCCCCAAAATATATTCGTCCTCTATTTCTGCTATGTAAACACCATGCTCTATACTAAGGTCACCAAAC
Organism: Clitarchus hookeri; assembly: GCA_002778355.1. Taxonomy (NCBI): domain Eukaryota; kingdom Metazoa; phylum Arthropoda; class Insecta; order Phasmatodea; family Phasmatidae; genus Clitarchus; species Clitarchus hookeri. The sequence continues at coordinate 21,173 of NQII01005847.1, read as the reverse complement.
TTCAAGATTACTTTTCTCTTACCAATAACTGGTGTGGTCTCACCTGTTACTGTATTCAAATAGCACCATTCCATACTGACGTCGGGCGATCGCTGGGGGAAGGCCCGAGAATGTCTGGTATTACTACTGGTATGGTTACCCCAGTGCCAACGACCATCTGGCAAGGAACATCATTCAGGCTCCACTTCACAAGTATTGCAACCCATTTCTGTTTCACAGACCATACATGTAAAAACATTGGGGCCTTTCCTCCAGTAGTCACCGACCTTCGCCCCCTTAGGTCGTTGTTTACAAGTTTTCTGAATGTGCTGTATTCTCACCTGCCTCTCGCTGCTGCTTCTGCTGTTGCTTTTGTTGTTGTTGTGGACAGTAGCCTCTCAGATGCCGCAGCTGTCCACATGACGAACACTCTGGCCGTTTAGATGGGGGGCGGCGAAGCTCTGTAGCACAGACCTTGGAAGCGATGTCCCTTATGGCCGTCTGCATCTCCTTCAGTGTCATCGTTAATCTGTGTTCGTCGTCTTCGTTCAGTGTCACTGCCCGTACCGGACGTCGGGGTGCGGCTCCCTGTCTTGCTGACTCCACCTCCAGTGCTCGGACCGGTGCGTCCTGCATGTTGTGGGGTGGTGCCAGACGTACTGCTTGTCGTACCTCTGTGTCGGCGTAGGCATCGATGAAAAAGCTGACTTCGATGATGTCGTGCGCCTCCTCGGGACACCCCTCCAGAGATAGGTGGGAGAGCCGCACAACGTCTTGCCATAGATCCTGCAGTGGCTCCCCTGGTCGCTGGGTGCGGCTTCGCAGTTGGGAATGGTAGGCATGTTGCAGGTACCGGTCGCCGAAACGTAGCTCCAAGACTGACACCAATGTGGGGTACTCCAGTCGATGTCACTCTGGCAGAGATTGTATGCTCAGTACAGCAGCGAGTTAGTAGACCCGCTGTTCGGTTGTCCAATTATTAAGAGTAGCGGCTATTTCAAACTGGTGTTGGTACTCCCGCCATGAAGTCTGGCCATCGTAAGGGGCGGGCTTAATTGAGACCCCTTGCCCACCGCTGGCTGCGCGACACCAATGCCGCAAATCTTCTTGCTCTCCTCCGAGATTGCTGTAATGGTTTCGACTTGCACTGCTTCTTTACTTTTCTCGGTTGTCGATTGGCAGTAGGTGAACTCAACTGTTGAAGAAATTCCTGCCATTCCTTCTTCCTTGCCATTCCTGTTTCACTTCATTCTTGATACTTTTCAACCCTTCATTTACACTGTCAACCTTCTTGTCCACATATTCAACTCGTTCATTCACTAACTCGCAAATTCCCTGCTTTCCTGTCAACATTTTTATTTACTGTGTCTGTTTTTCTATCTACCCTGTCTATATTTTCATTTACAGAGTCTATTTACCTGTCCACATTTTCATTTACGCTATTTGCATTTTCGATTACAGAACTAATTTAGATATTTACCGTTTCATTCACGCTACTAATTTGGGTATTTATAATGTCATGCACACTATCTTTCACACTACTAATTTGGGCATTTACAGTCTCATTTACTCTAATAACTTGGTTATTTACATCTTCTTTCAAGCTATTAACACATGCACTCACTTGGCTACTTAACCCCTCAATCAGTGCTTGCAGCGCTTCCAGTTCTGCAGACATTTTCCTTGTTAACATTCACTGCATCAGTTGTACAAAACAGTCTTAATTATTTTCACATGCAACTACTACAATTAATTCATTTGTTTTAAAATCACTAACTAGTTGCCTATATTTTAACTTTATTTACAATTGATTAATTAATAATTACCTCCATCCCACTTATGACACCAGTGTTACAAGGATGCCTGAGGGGCGTATCCGATTTCGTGAAGGATGAAGGTATTAATAAAAATAAAGTAACCAAATTCAATAATTATATTTGTTCTCAATGCTACAAACAGTCAAACGTCTGTTATTTACCAGTCTGAGTGGCCTATTAACTCTTATTATTCTTATTGAGCCCAATATTTAATTACTATCTCCATTTAAATTAATGTCTTTATCACAGTCTTTACTCTTGATAATGTCCCTATAACTTCACCAATTATCTCCACACGTTTAGTTAAAACTGTCTATTTCCATCGTACCGAATGTCATTTCACTCACGCATCCAGTCCACAGTCCCGCAGATCAGTCCTACTCTTCACTGCACACAGGCTCGCCGACGCACTCTCGCAGATCACTACAGTCGTCCCTCGCCCTCTCCGGAATCGCCCAACTGTCGGACGAGACGCCAAACTCTCGGCTTTTAATCACTCTCCCCGCAGAGGCCAGCATGTGGCATTTATACTTGAGGTAGGTGCCGTCTAGTACGTTCTCGGCAAACCGAGATGTTCTGGGAAAAGTAATGGTGAGTATGACGCCATCCCTAATTGATAAATGGAGAAATATGGGCTTCTCAGTGTCAGCGAAGCGTGAGCTGCGATAAGTTTATTGGTGTGCGCGGTGCCTTCCTTTACGATAGGCCGCTCGCTTCTCTAACATTACAAATTTGACATTCAGCTTTCGGCGCCTTCCCAAGCGAAGGAAACACCGGGCCGCAAAATGAATTATCGTGTCGGTTCGCTTTCTGTAACAGATACGCGGTCACCGGCCTATCGCTCGCTTCTTCATTCAAAAAATCCTTTGGCTTGCTGCCGCCGCAATCATTTAAGAGCGGTCCTTCACTTCCACTCGGAGCAGCGAGCGCCTACAGTATTTTGTTTGTCTTTTCATGTTCTGCGCCCAGTACTTACACGTCATTCTGAGTTATTGCTATCATTTTCTACGAGAAATGAAGCGTGTTTGATTTGTCGTGCTGTAAATTAAAATTACGCTACGTTGTAATTAGAGCTTCCTTATTTGATGGTTTGTTGCTAGAAAAACGAGACGCTTTTGTACATCGATGGGACGTGTTAATGGGAGTCTTAGATAACGAACAAGAGACTTGCTCACAGTAAGTGTGCGTTCTTGTATGATCGGTAACTAAAGACTTCTGAATAAATTGCTAAGGGACAGAAATGAGGTGGCGGGCAGTCCAAAACCGGAATACAAAGTAATCCCGACCAGCAAAATTTTCTAAATATAATTTTTCTACTGCGCACTTGTTCAGACAGATGTCACGTAGCCAGAACATGGGGGAGGAATTATTTTCTGCTGACGAAATCGAGGACTTCTAAAACTGAGGTCCCGGTTTCGATTTATGGAGAAATTCTTAGAGAGAGTTCTTGAAAGTAATGTTTCGTTGACGAGGTAACCAATGAAATTTATTCCACAAACGTTGTGACATTTCCAGTTTTTTTAAAAAGTAAAATGATATTATATATTTAGACTGCGATAATTCTGCTCAACCGTACCATTTTAATTGAGAGTTATATGAGAAACAATCATGATATGACTCTTGAAAGAAATAGGATAGAATAAATCCTACGAATGTCGTCATATTGGTCAATTTAATTTAACAGTGAACTGAACTAACTTACCATACCAGTTGAAATCTAAATAACATGTTGATATTGAGACTGTATTAAATTACCTAATTTATTTTCTTACAAATTAATATGCTAGTTAACAGTGATGAAATCGTGTTCTGATTGCAAGTAACTGAGGCATTTGATCAATTTTAAGTCTCTGTGATTTTGACGCTCCATGCATTTTTGGCCGTCATAACACACGCGCTAGCGAAGCCTGCCGGCGGTCAACACCAATAAATATTAAGGGTGGCGGACGTGTCCAAATAAAGNAACAGTGATGAAATCGTGTTCTGATTGCAAGTAACTGAGGCATTTGATCAATTTTAAGTCTCTGTGATTTTGACGCACCATGCATTTTTGGCCGTCAGAACACACGCGCTAGCGAAGCCTGCCGGCGGTCAACACCAATAAATATTAAGGGTGGCGGACGTGTCCAACAAAAGGATCCCGCGCCTCACAGCTGCAAAGACGGGCCACCCAAGTTTTCTGCACGTGCAGACGGCATCCGGAGGCAACGGAAGGCACTGGGCAGCTGCCCCAAGATACGCCGAGGGCCCACGACCCCAGACGTCGTCGCAATAAACCAAAAGCTTTTAGCGCCCATACCAGAGTCGATAGGGACTGACGCCAGAACACGTGCGNTAAACCAAAAGCTTTTAGCGCCCATACCAGAGTCGATAGGGACTGACGCCAGAACACGTGCGCCAGTAGGCCAGACGCGTGTTTTATTACTCCCCGGAACACGTGCAGACAAGGCAGTTTTAATATGGCAATGGGGGCCTACAAAAACGACGAGAGAGAGGAAGGGAGGTTCAGTCAGGCGCGAGCAGTGAAACGACACAGTTGGTCGGAGGTCCGTCCGTGAGACGTCCGGTGTTCGGAGCCGGACGACGGGAGTTTGCCACGAGCAGTCAGTGGGAAACATAAACCAATCCAGCAGGGAATCAATCAGCCGCAGTAACGAGCCGAAAGTGACACGGGAGTACGGTACTGCCACCCCGGGATGCGCAGATAGGCGGTCACTACATTAAGGGGTCCGCCAGATCCGGACGCGAGTCAACCAGCCAGTTTACCGCAGAAGCCAGTCAGTCCAAGCAGTTGCAACGCACCGAGGAGGGGAGAATCGAGTGGTGAGCTTCGCCGGAAGGCCACGTCGAGCTAGTGGGAATGTCCAGCCGGGACGTGGTAGGGCAAGGAACAAGCCGTTACTGCCCTACATCGAGAACGGGAGCGAGGGACGAGCCCGACCGAAGGGCGTCCGCTCAAGGAGAAGCCAGCCGCGTGCAACAGACCAATGACAGAGGCCGACAAACGGGAAGTAAGGCGGGAAGCATCCGAGAAGACCCATGCACAAGCGGCTGCCCTTGGCTCCTCCCGCCTTGCTCAGGCGCTCGAGACGACCACGGCAGCCGGCCGTCCTCAGACGCAGTGTGGACCCGAGAAGGAGGAATTTCGAGGGCAGTCGCCGAGACGCCCATCAGACGCAGAGTCCTGCCAGTTCCAGCTCACCAGACCTCAACTGCAGGACCAACTACCCGCCCAGCAAATCAGATAAGTACAGT